>CAWUPM010000524.1:0-40194 GCA_963924295.1 Dioctria rufipes
TTGCGACAGTAAAAATTTATTTTTTGAAAAATTTACTATAGAAAAGGCAATCCTCGGCGTATTTAAAATTTGCGACAGTAAAAATATATTTTTTGAAAAATTTACTATAGAAAAGGCAATCCTCGGCGTATTTAAAATTTGCGACAGTAAAAAATTATTTTTTGAAAAATTTACTATAGAAAAGGCAATCCTCGGCGTATTTAAAATTTGCGACAGTAAAAAATTATTTTTTGAAAAATTTACTATAGAAGAGGCAATCCTCGGCGTATTTAAAATTTGCGACAGTAAAAAATTATTTTTTGAAAAATTTACTATAGAAAAGGCAATCCTCGGCGTATTTAAAATTTGCGACAGTAAAAAATTATTTTTTGAAAATTTACTATAGAAAAGGCAATCCTCGGCGTATTTAAAATTTGCGACAGTAAAAATTTATTTTTTGAAACATTTACTATAGAAAAGGCAATCCTCGGCGTATTTAAAATTTGCGACAGTAAAAAATTATTTTATGAAAAATTTACTATAGAAAGGCAATCCTCGGCGTATTTAAAATTTGCGACAGTAAAAAATTATTTTTTGAAAAATTTACTATAGAAAAGGCAATCCTCGGCGTATTTAAAATTTGCGACAGTAAAAAATTATTTTTTGAAAAATTTACTATAGAAGAGGCAATCCTCGGCGTATTTAAAATTTGCGACAGTAAAAATTATTTTTTGAAAAATTTACTATAGAAAAGGCAATCCTCGGCGTATTTAAAATTTGCGACAGTAAAAATTTATTTTTTGAAAAATTTACTATAGAAAAGGCAATCCTCGGCGTATTTAAAATTTTCGACAGCAAAAATTATTTTATGAAAAATTTACTATAGAAAAGGCAATCCTCGGCGTATTTAAAATTTTCGACAGCAAAAATTATTTTATGAAAAATTTACTATAGAAAAGGCAATCCTCGGCGTATTTAAAATTTTCGACAGCAAAAATTATTTTATGAAAAATTTACTATAGAAAAGGCAATCCTCGGCGTATTTAAAATTTGCGACAGTAAAAAATTATTTTTTGAAAAATTTACTATAGAAGAGGCAATCCTCGGCGTATTTAAAATTTGCGACAGTAAAAAATTATTTTTTGAAAAATTTACTATAGAAAAGGCAATCCTCGGCGTATTTAAAATTTGCGACAGTAAAAATTTATTTTTTGAAAAATTTACTATAGAAAAGGCAATCCTCGGCGTATTTAAAATTTTCGACAGCAAAAATTATTTTATGAAAAATTTACTATAGAAAAGGCAATCCTCGGCGTATTTAAAATTTTCGACAGCAAAAATTATTTTATGAAAAATTTACTATAGAAAAGGCAATCCTCGGCGTATTTAAAATTTGCGACAGTAAAAAATTATTTTTTGAAAAATTTACTATAGAAAAGGCAATCCTCGGCGTATTTAAAATTTGCGACAGTAAAAATTTATTTTTTGAAAAATTTACTATAGAAAAGGCAATACTCGGCGTATTTAAAATTTTCGACAGCAAAAATTATTTTATGAAAAATTTACTATAGAAAAGGCAATCCTCAGCGTATTTAAAATTTTCGACAGCAAAAATTATTTTATGAAAAATTTACTATAGAAAAGGCAATCCTCGGCGTATTTAAAATTTGCGACAATAAAAAATTATTTTATGAAAAATTTACTATAGAAAAGGCAATCCTCGGCGTATTTAAATTTGCGACAGTAAAAAATTATTTTATGAAAAATTTACTATAGAAAAGGCAATCCTCGGCGTATTTAAAATTTGCGACAGTAAAAAATTATTTTTTGAAAAATTTACTATAGAAGAGGCAATCCTCGGCGTATTTAAAATTTGCGACAGTAAAAAATTATTTTTTGAAAAATTTACTATAGAAAAGGCAATCCTCGGCGTATTTAAAATTTGCGACAGTAAAAATTTATTTTTTGAAAAATTTACTATAGAAAAGGCAATCCTCGGCGTATTTAAAATTTTCGACAGCAAAAATTATTTTATGAAAAATTTACTATAGAAAAGGCAATCCTCGGCGTATTTAAAATTTTCGACAGCAAAAATTATTTTATGAAAAATTTACTATAGAAAAGGCAATCCTCGGCGTATTTAAAATTTTCGACAGCAAAAATTATTTTATGAAAAATTTACTATAGAAAAGGCAATCCTCGGCGTATTTAAAATTTTCGACAGCAAAAATTATTTTATGAAAAATTTACTATAGAAAAGGCAATCCTCGGCGTATTTAAAATTTGCGACAGTAAAAATTTATTTTTGAAAAATTTACAATAGAAAAGGCAATCCTCGGCGTATTTAAAATTTGCGACAGTAAAAAATTATTTTTTGAAAAATTTACTATAGAAAAGGCAATCCTCGGCGTATTTAAAATTTGCGACAGTAAAAAATTATTTTATGAAAAATTTACTATAGAAAAGGCAATCCTCGGCGTATTTAAAATTTGCGACAGTAAAAAATTATTTTCTGAAAAATTTACTATAGAAAAGGCAATTCTCGGCGTATTTAAAATTTGCGACAGTAAAAAATTATTTTTTGAAAAATTTACTATAAAAGAGGCAATCCTCGGCGTATTTAAAATTTGCGACAGTAAAAAATTATTTTTTGAAAAATTTACTATAGAAAAGGCAATCCTCGGCGTATTTAAAATTTGCGACAGTAAAAAATTATTTTTTGAAAAATTTACTATAGAAGAGGCAATCCTCGGCGTATTTAAAATTTGCGACAGTAAAAAATTATTTTTTGAAAAATTTACTATAGAAAAGGCAATCCTCGGCGTATTTAAAATTTGCGACAGTAAAAATTTATTTTTTGAAAAATTTACTATAGAAAAGGCAATCCTCGGCGTATTTAAAATTTTCGACAGCAAAAATTATTTTATGAAAAATATACTATAGAAAAGGCAATCCTCGGCGTATTTAAAATTTTCGACAGCAAAAATTATTTTATGAAAAATTTACTATAGAAAAGGCAATCCTCGGCGTATTTAAAATTTTCGACAGCAAAAATTATTTTATGAAAAATTTACTATAGAAAAGGCAATCCTCGGCGTATTTAAAATTTGCGACAGTAAAAAATTATTTTTTGAAAAATTTACTATAGAAGAGGCAATCCTCGGCGTATTTAAAATTTGCGACAATAAAAAATTATTTTTTGAAAAATTTACTATAGAAAAGGCAATCCTCGGCGTATTTAAAATTTGCGACAGTAAAAATTAATTTTTTGAAAAATTTACTATAGAAAAGGCAATCCTCGGCGTATTTAAAATTTTCGACAGCAAAATTATTTTATGAAAAATTTACTATAGAAAAGGCAATCCTCGGCGTATTTAAAATTTTCGACAGCAAAAATTATTTTATGAAAAATTTACTATAGAAAAGGCAATCCTCGGCGTATTTAAAATTTGCGACAGTAAAAAATTATTTTTTGAAAAATTTACTATAAAAAAGGCAATCCTCGGCGTATTTAAAATTTGCGACAGTAAAAAATTATTTTTTGAAAAATTTACTATAGAAAAGGCAATCCTCGGCGTATTTAAAATTTGCGACAGTAAAAAATTATTTTTTGAAAAATTTACTATAAAAAAGGCAATCCTCGGCGTATTTAAAATTTGCGACAGTAAAAAATTATTTTTTGAAAAATTTACTATAGAAAAGGCAATCCTCGGCGTATTTAAAATTTGCGACAGTAAAAAATTATTTTTGAAAAATTTACTATAGAAGAGGCAATCCTCGGCGTATTTAAAATTTGCGACAGTAAAAAATTATTTTTTGAAAAATTTACTATAGAAAAGGCAATCCTCGGCGTATTTAAAATTTGCGACAGTAAAAATTTATTTTTTGAAAAATTTACTATAAAAAGGCAATCCTCGGCGTATTTAAAATTTGCGACAGTAAAAATTTATTTTTTGAAAAATTTACTATAGAAAAGGCAATCCTCGGCGTATTTAAAATTTGCGACAGTAAAAAATTATTTTTTGAAAAATTTACTATAGAAAAGGCAATCCTCGGCGTATTTAAAATTTGCGACAGTAAAAAATTATTTTTTGAAAAATTTACTATAGAAGAGGCAATCCTCGGCGTATTTAAAATTTGCGACAGTAAAAAAATTATTTTTTGAAAAATTTACTATAGAAAAGGCAATCCTCGGCGTATTTAAAATTTGCGACAGTAAAAAATTATTTTTTGAAAAATTTACTATAAAAAAGGCAATCCTCGGCGTATTTAAAATTTGCGACAGTAAAAATTTATTTTTTGAAACATTTACTATAGAAAAGGCAATCCTCGGCGTATTTAAAATTTGCGACAGTAAAAAATTATTTTATGAAAAATTTACTATAGAAAAGGCAATCCTCGGCGTATTTAAAATTTGCGACAGTAAAAAATTATTTTTTGAAAAATTTACTATAGAAAAGGCAATCCTCGGCGTATTTAAAATTTGCGACAGTAAAAAATTATTTTTGAAAAATTTACTATAGAAGAGGCAATCCTCGGCGTATTTAAAATTTGCGACAGTAAAAAATTATTTTTTGAAAAATTTACTATAGAAAAGGCAATCCTCGGCGTATTTAAAATTTGCGACAGTAAAAATTTATTTTTGAAAAATTTACTATAGAAAAGGCAATCCTCGGCGTATTTAAAATTTTCGACAGCAAAAATTATTTTATGAAAAATTTACTATAGAAAAGGCAATCCTCGGCGTATTTAAAATTTTCGACAGCAAAAATTATTTTATGAAAAATTTACTATAGAAAAGGCAATCCTCGGCGTATTTAAAATTTTCGACAGCAAAAATTATTTTATGAAAAATTTACTATAGAAAAGGCAATCCTCGGCGTATTTAAAATTTGCGACAGTAAAAAATTATTTTTTGAAAAATTTACTATAGAAGAGGCAATCCTCGGCGTATTTAAAATTTGCGACAGTAAAAAATTATTTTTTGAAAAATTTACTATAGAAAAGGCAATCCTCGGCGTATTTAAAATTTGCGACAGTAAAAATTTATTTTTTGAAAAATTTACTATAGAAAAGGCAATCCTCGGCGTATTTAAAATTTTCGACAGCAAAAATTATTTTATGAAAAATTTACTATAGAAAAGGCAATCCTCGGCGTATTTAAAATTTTCGACAGCAAAAATTATTTTATGAAAAATTTACTATAGAAAAGGCAATCCTCGGCGTATTTAAAATTTGCGACAGTAAAAAATTATTTTTTGAAAAATTTACTATAGAAAAGGCAATCCTCGGCGTATTTAAAATTTGCGACAGTAAAAATTTATTTTTTGAAAAATTTACTATAGAAAAGGCAATACTCGGCGTATTTAAAATTTTCGACAGCAAAAATTATTTTATGAAAAATTTACTATAGAAAAGGCAATCCTCGGCGTATTTAAAATTTTCGACAGCAAAAATTATTTTATGAAAAATTTACTATAGAAAAGGCAATCCTCGGCGTATTTAAAATTTGCGACAATAAAAAATTATTTTATGAAAAATTTACTATAGAAAAGGCAATCCTCGGCGTATTTAAAATTTGCGACAGTAAAAAATTATTTTATGAAAAATTTACTATAGAAAAGGCAATCCTCGGCGTATTTAAAATTTGCGACAGTAAAAAATTATTTTTTGAAAAATTTACTATAGAAGAGGCAATCCTCGGCGTATTTAAAATTTGCGACAGTAAAAAATTATTTTTTGAAAAATTTACTATAGAAAAGGCAATCCTCGGCGTATTTAAAATTTGCGACAGTAAAAATTTATTTTTTGAAAAATTTACTATAGAAAAGGCAATCCTCGGCGTATTTAAAATTTTCGACAGCAAAAATTATTTTATGAAAAATTTACTATAGAAAAGGCAATCCTCGGCGTATTTAAAATTTTCGACAGCAAAAATTATTTTATGAAAAATTTACTATAGAAAAGGCAATCCTCGGCGTATTTAAAATTTTCGACAGCAAAAATTATTTTATGAAAAATTTACTATAGAAAAGGCAATCCTCGGCGTATTTAAAATTTTCGACAGCAAAAATTATTTTATGAAAAATTTACTATAGAAAAGGCAATCCTCGGCGTATTTAAAATTTGCGACAGTAAAAATTTATTTTTTGAAAAATTTACTATAGAAAAGGCAATCCTCGGCGTATTTAAAATTTGCGACAGTAAAAAATTATTTTTTGAAAAATTTACTATAGAAAAGGCAATCCTCGGCGTATTTAAAATTTGCGACAGTAAAAAATTATTTTATGAAAAATTTACTATAGAAAAGGCAATCCTCGGCGTATTTAAAATTTGCGACAGTAAAAAATTATTTTCTGAAAAATTTACTATAGAAAAGGCAATTCTCGGCGTATTTAAAATTTGCGACAGTAAAAAATTATTTTTTGAAAAATTTACTATAAAAGAGGCAATCCTCGGCGTATTTAAAATTTGCGACAGTAAAAAATTATTTTTTGAAAAATTTACTATAGAAAAGGCAATCCTCGGCGTATTTAAAATTTGCGACAGTAAAAAATTATTTTTTGAAAAATTTACTATAGAAGAGGCAATCCTCGGCGTATTTAAAATTTGCGACAGTAAAAAATTATTTTTTGAAAAATTTACTATAGAAAAGGCAATCCTCGGCGTATTTAAAATTTGCGACAGTAAAAATTTATTTTTTGAAAAATTTACTATAGAAAAGGCAATCCTCGGCGTATTTAAAATTTTCGACAGCAAAAATTATTTTATGAAAAATATACTATAGAAAAGGCAATCCTCGGCGTATTTAAAATTTTCGACAGCAAAAATTATTTTATGAAAAATTTACTATAGAAAAGGCAATCCTCGGCGTATTTAAAATTTTCGACAGCAAAAATTATTTTATGAAAAATTTACTATAGAAAAGGCAATCCTCGGCGTATTTAAAATTTGCGACAGTAAAAAATTATTTTTTGAAAAATTTACTATAGAAGAGGCAATCCTCGGCGTATTTAAAATTTGCGACAATAAAAAATTATTTTTTGAAAAATTTACTATAGAAAAGGCAATCCTCGGCGTATTTAAAATTTGCGACAGTAAAAATTAATTTTTTGAAAAATTTACTATAGAAAAGGAAATCCTCGGCGTATTTAAAATTTTCGACAGCAAAAATTATTTTATGAAAAATTTACTATAGAAAAGGCAATCCTCGGCGTATTTAAAATTTTCGACAGCAAAAATTATTTTATGAAAAATTTACTATAGAAAAGGCAATCCTCGGCGTATTTAAAATTTGCGACAGTAAAAAATTATTTTTTGAAAAATTTACTATAAAAAAGGCAATCCTCGGCGTATTTAAAATTTGCGACAGTAAAAAATTATTTTTTGAAAAATTTACTATAGAAAAGGCAATCCTCGGCGTATTTAAAATTTGCGACAGTAAAAAATTATTTTTTGAAAAATTTACTATAAAAAAGGCAATCCTCGGCGTATTTAAAATTTGCGACAGTGAAAAATTATTTTTTGAAAAATTTACTATAGAAAAGGCAATCCTCGGCGTATTTAAAATTTGCGACAGTAAAAAATTATTTTTTGAAAAATTTACTATAGAAGAGGCAATCCTCGGCGTATTTAAAATTTGCGACAGTAAAAAATTATTTTTTGAAAAATTTACTATAGAAAAGGCAATTCTCGGCGTATTTAAAATTTGCGACAGTAAAAATTTATTTTTTGAAAAATTTACTATAGAAAAGGCAATCCTCGGCGTATTTAAAATTTTCGACAGCAAAAATTATTTTATGAAAAATTTACTATAGAAAGGGCAATCCTCGGCGTATTTAAAATTTTCGACAGCAAAAATTATTTTATGAAAAATTTACTATAGAAAAGGCAATCCTCGGCGTATTTAAAATTTTCGACAGCAAAAATTATTTTATGAAAAATTTACTATAGAAAAGGCAATCCTCGGCGTATTTAAAATTTGCGACAGTAAAAAATTATTTTTTGAAAAATTTACTATAGAAGAGGCAATCCTCGGCGTATTTAAAATTTGCGACAGTAAAAAATTATTTTTTGAAAAATTTACTATAGAAAAGGCAATCCTCGGCGTATTTAAAATTTGCGACAGTAAAAATTTATTTTTTGAAAAATTTACTATAGAAAAGGCAATCCTCGGCGTATTTAAAATTTTCGACAGCAAAAATTATTTTATGAAAAATTTACTATAGAAAAGGCAATCCTCGGCGTATTTAAAATTTGCGACAGCAAAAAATTATTTTTTGAAAAATTTACTATAGAAAAGGCAATCCTCGGCGTATTTAAAATTTGCGACAGTAAAAAATTATTTTTTGAAAAATTTACTATAGAAGAGGCAATCCTCGGCGTATTTAAAATTTGCGACAGTAAAAAATTATTTTTTGAAAAATTTACTATAGAAAAGGCAATCCTCGGCGTATTTAAAATTTGCGACAGTAAAAAATTATTTTTTGAAAAATTTACTATAGAAAAGGCAATCCTCGGCGTATTTAAAATTTGCGACAGTAAAAAATTATTTTATGAAAAATTTACTATAGAAAAGGCAATCCTCGGCGTATTTAAAATTTGCGACAGTAAAAAATTATTTTTTGAAAAATTTACTATAGAAGAGGCAATCCTCGGCGTATTTAAAATTTGCGACAGTAAAAAATTATTTTTTGAAAAATTTACTATAGAAAAGGCAATCCTCGGCGTATTTAAAATTTGCGACAGTAAAAAATTATTTTTTGAAAAATTTACTATAGAAAAGGCAATCCTCGGCGTATTTAAAATTTGCGACAGTAAAAAAATTTTTTTTTGAAAAATTTGCTATAGAAAAGGCAATCCTCGGCGTATTTAACATTTGCGACAGTAAAAAATTATTTTTTGAAAAATTTACTATAGAAAAGGCAATCCTCGGCGTATTTAAAATTTGCGACAGTAAAAAATTATTTTCTGAAAAATTTACTATAGAAAAGGCAATCCTCGGCGTATTTAAAATTTGCGACAGTAAAAAATTATTTTTTGAAAAATTTACTATAGAAAAGGCAATCCTCGGCGTATTTAAAATTTGCGACATTAAAAAATTATTTTATGAAAAATTTACTATAGAAAAGGCAATCCTCGGCGTATTTAAAATTTGCGACAGTAAAAAATTATTTTTTGAAAAATTTACTATAGAAGAGGCAATCCTCGGCGTATTTAAAATTTGCGACAGTAAAAAATTATTTTTTGAAAAATTTACTATAGAAAAGGCAATCCTCGGCGTATTTAAAATTTGCGACAGTAAAAATTTATTTTTTGAAAAATTTACTATAGAAAAGGCAATCCTCGGCGTATTTAAAATTTTCGACAGCAAAAATTATTTTATGAAAAATTTACTATAGAAAAGGCAATCCTCGGCGTATTTAAAATTTGCGACAGCAAAAAATTATTTTTTGAAAAATTTACTATAGAAAAGGCAATCCTCGGCGTATTTAAAATTTGCGACAGTAAAAAATTATTTTTTGAAAAATTTACTATAGAAGAGGCAATCCTCGGCGTATTTAAAATTTGCGACAGTAAAAAATTATTTTTTGAAAAATTTACTATAGAAAAGGCAATCCTCGGCGTATTTAAAATTTGCGACAGTAAAAAATTATTTTCTGAAAAATTTACTATAGAAAAGGCAATCCTCGGCGTATTTAAAATTTGCGACAGTAAAAAATTATTTTTTGAAAAATTTACTATAGAAAAGGCAATCCTCGGCGTATTTAAAATTTGCGACAGTAAAAAATTATTTTATGAAAAATTTACTATAGAAAAGGCAATCCTCGGCGTATTTAAAATTTGCGACAGTAAAAAATTATTTTTTGAAAAATTTACTATAGAAGAGGCAATCCTCGGCGTATTTAAAATTTGCGACAGTAAAAAATTATTTTTTGAAAAATTTACTATAAAAAAGGCAATCCTCGGCGTATTTAAAATTTGCGACAGTAAAAAATTATTTTATGAAAAATTTACTATAGAAAAGGCAATCCTCGGCGTATTTAAAATTTTCGACAGCAAAAATTATTTTATGAAAAATTTACTATAGAAAAGGCAATCCTCGGCGTATTTAAAATTTGCGACAGTAAAAAATTATTTTTTGAAAAATTTACTATAGAAGAGGCAATCCTCGGCGTATTTAAAATTTGCGACAGTAAAAAATTATTTTTTGAAAAATTTACTATAGAAAAGGCAATCCTCGGCGTATTTAAAATTTGCGACAGTAAAAATTTATTTTTTGAAAAATTTACTATAGAAAAGGCAATCCTCGGCGTATTTAAAATTTGCGACAGTAAAAATTATTTTTTGAAAAATTTACTATAGAAAAGGCAATCCTCGGCGTATTTAAAATTTTCGTCAGCAAAAATTATTTTATGAAAAATTTACTATAGAAAAGGCAATCCTCGGCGTATTTAAAATTTTCGACAGCAAAAATTATTTTATGAAAAATTTACTATAGAAAAGGCAATCCTCGGCGTATTTAAAATTTGCGACAGTAAAAAATTATTTTATGAAAAATTTACTATAGAAAAGGCAATCCTCGGCGTATTTAAAATTTGCGACAGTAAAAAATTATTTTTTGAAAAATTTACTATAGAAGAGGCAATCCTCGGCGTATTTAAAATTTGCGACAGTAAAAAATTATTTTTTGAAAAATTTACTATAGAAAAGGCAATCCTCGGCGTATTTAAAATTTGCGACAGCAAAAATTATTTTATGAAAAATTTACTATAGAAAAGGCAATCCTCGGCGTATTTAAAATTTTCGACAGCAAAAATTATTTTATGAAAATTTACTATAGAAAAGGCAATCCTCGGCGTATTTAAAATTTTCGACAGCAAAAATTATTTTATGAAAAATTTACTATAGAAAAGGCAATCCTCGGCGTATTTAAAATTTTCGACAGCAAAAATTATTTTATGAAAAATTTACTATAGAAAAGGCAATCCTCGGCGTATTTAAAATTTTCGACAGCAAAAATTATTTTATGAAAAATTTACTATAGAAAAGGCAATCCTCGGCGTATTTAAAATTTGCGACAGTAAAAAATTATTTTTTGAAAAATTTACTATAGAAGAGGCAATCCTCGGCGTATTTAAAATTTGCGACAATAAAAAATTATTTTTTGAAAAATTTACTATAGAAAAGGCATTCCTCGGCGTATTTAAAATTTGCGACAGTAAAAATTTATTTTTTGAAAAATTTACTATAGAAAAGGCAATCCTCGGCGTATTTAAAATTTTCGACAGCAAAAATTATTTTATGAAAAATTTACTATAGAAAAGGCAATCCTCGGCGTATTTAAAATTTTCGACAGCAAAAATTATTTTATGAAAAATTTACTATAGAAAAGGCAATCCTCGGCGTATTTAAAATTTGCGACAGTAAAAAATTATTTTTTGAAAAATTTACTATAAAAAAGGCAATCCTCGGCGTATTTAAAATTTGCGACAGTAAAAAATTATTTTTTGAAAAATTTACTATAGAAAAGGCAATCCTCGGCGTATTTAAAATTTGCGACAGTAAAAAATTATTTTTTGAAAAATTTACTATAAAAAAGGCAATCCTCGGCGTATTTAAAATTTGCGACAGTAAAAAATTATTTTTTGAAAAATTTACTATAGAAAAGGCAATCCTCGGCGTATTTAAAATTTGCGACAGTAAAAAATTATTTTTTGAAAAATTTACTATAGAAGAGGCAATCCTCGGCGTATTTAAAATTTGCGACAGTAAAAAATTATTTTTTGAAAAATTTACTATAGAAAAGGCAATCCTCGGCGTATTTAAAATTTGCGACAGTAAAAATTTATTTTTTGAAAAATTTACTATAGAAAAGGCAATCCTCGGCGTATTTAAAATTTTCGACAGCAAAAATTATTTTATGAAAAATTTACTATAGAAAAGGCAATCCTCGGCGTATTTAAAATTTTCGACAGCAAAAATTATTTTATGAAAAATTTACTATAGAAAAGGCAATCCTCGGCGTATTTAAAATTTGCGACAGTAAAAAATTATTTTTTGAAAAATTTACTATAGAAGAGGCAATCCTCGGCGTATTTAAAATTTGCGACAGTAAAAAATTATTTTTTGAAAAATTTACTATAGAAAAGGCAATCCTCGGCGTATTTAAAATTTGCGACAGTAAAAATTTATTTTTTGAAAAATTTACTATAGAAAAGGCAATCCTCGGCGTATTTAAAATTTGCGACAGTAAAAATTTATTTTTTGAAAAATTTACTATAGAAAAGGCAATCCTCGGCGTATTTAAAATTTTCGTCAGCAAAAATTATTTTATGAAAAATTTACTATAGAAAAGGCAATCCTCGGCGTATTTAAAATTTTCGACAGCAAAAATTATTTTATGAAAAATTTACTATAGAAAAGGCAATCCTCGGCGTATTTAAAATTTGCGACAGTAAAAATTATTTTATGAAAAATTTACTATAGAAAAGGCAATCCTCGGCGTATTTAAAATTTGCGACAGTAAAAAATTATTTTTTGAAAAATTTACTATAGAAGAGGCAATCCTCGGCGTATTTAAAATTTGCGACAGTAAAAAATTATTTTTTGAAAAATTTACTATAGAAAAGGCAATCCTCGGCGTATTTAAAATTTGCGACAGCAAAAATTATTTTATGAAAAATTTACTATAGAAAAGGCAATCCTCGGCGTATTTAAAATTTTCGACAGCAAAAATTATTTTATGAAAATTTACTATAGAAAAGGCAATCCTCGGCGTATTTAAAATTTTCGACAGCAAAAATTATTTTATGAAAAATTTACTATAGAAAAGGCAATCCTCGGCGTATTTAAAATTTTCGACAGCAAAAATTATTTTATGAAAAATTTACTATAGAAAAGGCAATCCTCGGCGTATTTAAAATTTTCGACAGCAAAAATTATTTTATGAAAAATTTACTATAGAAAAGGCAATCCTCGGCGTATTTAAAATTTGCGACAGTAAAAAATTATTTTTTGAAAAATTTACTATAGAAGAGGCAATCCTCGGCGTATTTAAAATTTGCGACAATAAAAAATTATTTTTTGAAAAATTTACTATAGAAAAGGCATTCCTCGGCGTATTTAAAATTTGCGACAGTAAAAATTTATTTTTTGAAAAATTTACTATAGAAAAGGCAATCCTCGGCGTATTTAAAATTTTCGACAGCAAAAATTATTTTATGAAAAATTTACTATAGAAAAGGCAATCCTCGGCGTATTTAAAATTTTCGACAGCAAAAATTATTTTATGAAAAATTTACTATAGAAAAGGCAATCCTCGGCGTATTTAAAATTTGCGACAGTAAAAAATTATTTTTTGAAAAATTTACTATAAAAAAGGCAATCCTCGGCGTATTTAAAATTTGCGACAGTAAAAAATTATTTTTTGAAAAATTTACTATAGAAAAGGCAATCCTCGGCGTATTTAAAATTTGCGACAGTAAAAAATTATTTTTTGAAAAATTTACTATAAAAAAGGCAATCCTCGGCGTATTTAAA
The DNA here is from genome assembly GCA_963924295.1 of Dioctria rufipes. Lineage (NCBI taxonomy): Eukaryota > Metazoa > Arthropoda > Insecta > Diptera > Asilidae > Dioctria > Dioctria rufipes. Next base: position 13,522 of record CAWUPM010000524.1, read on the forward strand.
ATTTGCGACAGTAAAAAATTATTTTTTGAAAAATTTACTATAGAAAAGGCAATCCTCGGCGTATTTAAAATTTGCGACAGTAAAAAATTATTTTTTGAAAAATTTACTATAGAAGAGGCAATCCTCGGCGTATTTAAAATTTGCGACAGTAAAAAATTATTTTTTGAAAAATTTACTATAGAAAAGGCAATCCTCGGCGTATTTAAAATTTGCGACAGTAAAAATTTATTTTTTGAAAAATTTACTATAGAAAAGGCAATCCTCGGCGTATTTAAAATTTTCGACAGCAAAAATTATTTTATGAAAAATTTACTATAGAAAAGGCAATCCTCGGCGTATTTAAAATTTTCGACAGCAAAAATTATTTTATGAAAAATTTACTATAGAAAAGGCAATCCTCGGCGTATTTAAAATTTTCGACAGCAAAAATTATTTTATGAAAAATTTACTATAGAAAAGGCAATCCTCGGCGTATTTAAAATTTGCGACAGTAAAAAATTATTTTTTGAAAAATTTACTATAGAAGAGGCAATCCTCGGCGTATTTAAAATTTGCGACAGTAAAAAATTATTTTTTGAAAAATTTACTATAGAAAAGGCAATCCTCGGCGTATTTAAAATTTGCGACAGTAAAAATTTATTTTTTGAAAAATTTACTATAGAAAAGGCAATCCTCGGCGTATTTAAAATTTTCGACAGCAAAAATTATTTTATGAAAAATTTACTATAGAAAAGGCAATCCTCGGCGTATTTAAAATTTGCGACAGTAAAAAATTATTTTTTGAAAAATTTACTATAGAAAAGGCAATCCTCGGCGTATTTAAAATTTGCGACAGTAAAAAATTATTTTTTGAAAAATTTACTATAGAAGAGGCAATCCTCGGCGTATTTAAAATTTGCGACAGTAAAAAATTATTTTTTGAAAAATTTACTATAGAAAAGGCAATCCTCGGCGTATTTAAAATTTGCGACAGTAAAAAATTATTTTTTGAAAAATTTACTATAGAAAAGGCAATCCTCGGCGTATTTAAAATTTGCGACAGTAAAAAATTATTTTATGAAAAATTTACTATAGAAAAGGCAATCCTCGGCGTATTTAAAATTTGCGACAGTAAAAAAATTTTTTTTTGAAAAATTTGCTATAGAAAAGGCAATCCTCGGCGTATTTAACATTTGCGACAGTAAAAAATTATTTTTTGAAAAATTTACTATAGAAAAGGCAATCCTCAGCGTATTTAAAATTTGCGACAGTAAAAAATTGTTTTCTGAAAAATTTACTATAGAAAAGGCAATCCTCGGCGTATTTAAAATTTGCGACAGTAAAAAATTATTTTTTGAAAAATTTACTATAGAAAAGGCAATCCTCGGCGTATTTAAAATTTGCGACAGTAAAAAATTATTTTATGAAAAATTTACTATAGGAAAGGCAATCCTCGGCGTATTTAACATTTGCGACAGTAAAAAATTATTTTTTGAAAAATTTACTATAGAAAAGGCAATCCTCGGCGTATTTAAAATTTGCGACAGTAAAAAATTATTTTCTGAAAAATTTACTATAGAAAAGGCAATCCTCGGCGTATTTAAAATTTGCGACAGTAAAAAATTATTTTTTGAAAAATTTACTATAGAAAAGGCAATCCTCGGCGTATTTAAAATTTGCGACAGTAAAAAATTATTTTATGAAAAATTTACTATAGAAAAGGCAATCCTCGGCGTATTTAAAATTTGCGACAGTAAAAAATTATTTTTTGAAAAATTTACTATAGAAGAGGCAATCCTCGGCGTATTTAAAATTTGCGACAGTAAAAAATTATTTTTTGAAAAATTTACTATAGAAAAGGCAATCCTCGGCGTATTTAAAATTTGCGACAGTAAAAAATTATTTTTTGAAAAATTTACTATAGAAACGGCAATCCTCGGCGTATTTAAAATTTGCGACAGTAAAAAAATTTTTTTTGAAAAATTTGCTATAGAAAAGGCAATCCTCGGCGTATTTAACATTTGCGACAGTAAAAAATTATTTTTTGAAAAATTTACTATAGAAAAGGCAATCCTCGGCGTATTTAAAATTTGCGACAGTAAAAAATTATTTTCTGAAAAATTTACTATAGAAAAGGCAATCCTCGGCGTATTTAAAATTTGCGACAGTAAAAAATTATTTTTTGAAAAATTTACTATAGAAAAGGCAGTCCTCGGCGTATTTAAAATTTGCGACAGTAAAAAATTATTTTATGAAAAATTTACTATAGAAAAGGCAATCCTCGGCGTATTTAAAATTTGCGACAGTAAAAAATTATTTTTTGAAAAATTTACTATAGAAGAGGCAATCCTCGGCGTATTTAAAATTTGCGACAGTAAAAAATTATTTTTTGAAAAATTTACTATAAAAAAGGCAATCCTCGGCGTATTTAAAATTTGCGACAGTAAAAAATTATTTTTTGAAAAATTTACTATAGAAAAGGCAATCCTCGGCGTATTTAAAATTTGCGACAGTAAAAAAATTTTTTTTAGAAAAATTTGCTATAGAAAAGGCAATCCTCGGCGTATTTAACATTTGCGACAGTAAAAAATTATTTTTTGAAAAATTTACTATAGAAAAGGCAATCCTCGGCGTATTTAAAATTTGCGACAGTAAAAAATTATTTTCTGAAAAATTTACTATAGAAAAGGCAATCCTCGGCGTATTTAAAATTTGCGACAGTAAAAAATTATTTTTTGAAAAATTTACTATAGAAAAGGCAATCCTCGGCGTATTTAAAATTTGCGACAGTAAAAAATTATTTTTTGAAAAATTTACTATAGAAAAGGCAATCCTCGGCGTATTTAAAATTTGCGACAGTAAAAATTTATTTTTTGAAAAATTTACTATAGAAAAGGCAATCCTCGGCGTATTTAAAATTTTCGACAGCAAAAATTATTTTATGAAAAATTTACTATAGAAAAGGCAATCCTCGGCGTATTTAAAATTTGCGAAAGTAAAAAATTATTTTATGAAAAATTTACTATAGAAAAGGCAATCCTCGGCGTATTTAAAATTTGCGACAGTAAAAAATTATTTTTTGAAAAATTTACTATAGAAGAGGCAATCCTCGGCGTATTTAAAATTTGCGACAGTAAAAAATTATTTTTTGAAAAATTTACTATAAAAAAGGCAATCCTCGGCGTATATAAAATTTGCGACAGTAAAAAATTATTTTTTGAAAAATTTACTATAGAAAAGGCAATCCTCGGCGTATTTAAAATTTGCGACAGTAAAAAATTATTTTATGAAAAATTTACTATAGAAAAGGCAATCCTCGGCGTATTTAAAATTTGCGACAGTAAAAAATTATTTTTTGAAAAATTTACTATAGAAGAGGCAATCCTCGGCGTATTTAAAATTTGCGACAGTAAAAAATTATTTTTTGAAAAATTTACTATAGAAAAGGCAATCCTCGGCGTATTTAAAATTTGCGACAGTAAAAAATTATTTTTTGAAAAATTTACTATAGAAAAGGCAATCCTCGGCGTATTTAAAATTTGCGACAGTAAAAAAATTTTTTTTTGAAAAATTTGCTATAGAAAAGGCAATGCTCGGCGTATTTAACATTTGCGACAGTAAAAAATTATTTTTTGAAAAATTTACTATAGAAAAGGCAATCCTCGGCGTATTTAAAATTTGCGACAGTAAAAAATTATTTTCTGAAAAATTTACTATAGAAAAGGCAATCCTCGGCGTATTTAAAATTTGCGACAGTAAAAAATTATTTTTTGAAAAATTTACTATAGAAAAGGCAATCCTCGGCGTATTTAAAATTTGCGACAGTAAAAAATTATTTTATGAAAAATTTACTATAGAAAAGGCAATCCTCGGCGTATTTAAAATTTGCGACAGTAAAAAATTATTTTTTGAAAAATTTACTATAGAAGAGGCAATCCTCGGCGTATTTAAAATTTGCGACAGTAAAAAATTATTTTTTGAAAAATTTACTATAAAAAAGGCAATCCTCGGCGTATTTAAAATTTGCGACAGTAAAAAATTATTTTTTGAAAAATTTACTATAGAAAAGGCAATCCTCGGCGTATTTAAAATTTGCGACAGTAAAAAAATTTTTTTTTGAAAAATTTGCTATAGAATAGGCAATCCTCGGCGTATTTAACATTTGCGACAGTAAAAAATTATTTTTTGAAAAATTTACTATAGAAAAGGCAATCCTCGGCGTATTTAAAATTTGCGACAGTAAAAAATTATTTTTTGAAAAATTTAATATAGAAAAGGCAATCCTCGGCGTATTTAAAATTTGCGACAGTAAAAATTAATTTTTTGAAAAATTTACTATAGAAAAGGCAATCCTCGGCGTATTTAAAATTTGCGACAGTAAAAAATTATTTTATGAAAAATTTACTATAGAAAAGGCAATCCTCGGCGTATTTAAAATTTGCGACAGTAAAAAATTATTTTCTGAAAAATTTACTATAGAAAAGGCAATCCTCGGCGTATTTAAAATTTGCGACAGTAAAAAATTATTTTTTGAAAAATTTACTATAAAAAAGGCAATCCTCGGCGTATTTAAAATTTGCGACAGTAAAAAATTATTTTTTGAAAAATTTACTATAGAAAAGGCAATCCTCGGCGTATTTAAAATTTGCGACAGTAAAAAATTATTTTTTGAAAAATTTACTATAGAAAAGGCAATCCTCGGCGTATTTAAAATTTGCGACAGTAAAAAATTATTTTTTGAAAAATTTACTATAGAAGAGGCAATACTCGGCGTATTTAAAATCTGCGACAGTAAAAAATGATTTTTTGAAAAATTTACTATAGAAAAGGCAATCCTCGGCGTATTTAAAATTTGCGACGGTAATAACTTATTTTTTGAAAAATTTACTATAGAAAAGGCAATCCTCGGCGTATTTAAAATTTGCGACAGTAAAAATTATTTTATGAAAAATTTACTATAGAAAAGGCAATCCTCGGCGTATTTAAAATTTGCGACAGTAAAAAATTATTTTTTGAAAAATTTACTATACAAAAGGCAATCCTCGGCGTATTTAAAATTTGCGACAGTAAAAAATTATTTTATGAAAAATTTACTATAGAAAAGGCAATCCTCGGCGTATTTAAAATTTGCGACAGTAACAAATTATTTTTTGAAAAATTTACTATAGAAAAGGCAATCCTCGGCGTATTTAAAATTTGCGACAGTAAAAAATTATTTTTTGAAAAATTTACTATAGAAAAGGCAATCCTCGGCGTATTTAAAATTTGCGACAGTAAAAAATTATTTTTTGAAAAATTTACTATAGACAAGGCAATCCTCGGCGTATTTAAAATTTGCGACAGTAAAAAATTATTTTTTGAAAAATTTACTATAGAAAAGGCAATCCTCGGCGTATTTAAAATTTGCGACAGTAAAAAATTATTTTTTGAAAAATTTACTATAGAAAAGGCAATCCTCGGCGTATTTAAAATTTGCGACAGCAAAAATTTATTTTTTGAAAAATTTACTATAGAAAAGGCAATCCTCGGCGTATTTAAAATTTGCGACAGTAAAAGTTTATTTTTTGAAAAATTTACAATAGAAAAGGCAATCCTCGGCGTATTTAAAATTTTCGACAGCAAAAATTATTTTATGAAAAATTTACTATAGAAAAGGCAATCCTCGGCGTATTTAAAATTTTCGACAGCAAAAATTATTTTATGAAAAATTTACTATAGAAAAGGCAATCATCGGCGTATTTAAAATTTTCGAGAGCAAAAATTATTTTATGAAAAATTTACTATAGAAAAGGCAATCCTCGGCGTATTTAAAATTTGCGACAGTAAAAATTTATTTTTTGAAAAATTTACTATAGAAAAGGCAATCCTCGGCGTATTTAAAATTTTCGACAGCAAAAATTATTTTATGAAAAATTTACTATAGAAAAGGCAATCCTCGGCGTATTTAAAATTTGCGACAGTAAAAAATTATTTTTTGAAAAATTTACTATAGAAAAGGCAATCCTCGGCGTATTTAAAATTTGCGACAGTAAAAAATTATTTTTTGAAAAATTTACTATAGAAGAGGCAATCCTCGGCGTATTTAAAATTTGCGACAGTAAAAAATTATTTTTTGAAAAATTTACTATAGAAAAGGCAATCCTCGGCGTATTTAAAATTTGCGACAGTAAAAAATTATTTTTTGAAAAATTTACTATAGAAAAGGCAATCCTCGGCGTATTTAAAATTTGCGACAGTAAAAAATTATTTTTTGAAAAATTTAATATAGAAAAGGCAATCCTCGGCGTATTTAAAATTTGCGACAGTAAAAATTAATTTTTTGAAAAATTTACTATAGAAAAGGCAATCCTCGGCGTATTTAAAATTTGCGACAGTAAAAAATTATTTTATGAAAAATTTACTATAGAAAAGGCAATCCTCGGCGTATTTAAAATTTGCGACAGTAAAAAATTATTTTCTGAAAAATTTACTATAGAAAAGGCAATCCTCGGCGTATTTAAAATTTGCGACAGTAAAAAATTATTTTTTGAAAAATTTACTATAAAAAAGGCAATCCTCGGCGTATTTAAAATTTGCGACAGTAAAAAATTATTTTTTGAAAAATTTACTGTAGAAAAGGCAATCCTCGGCGTATTTAAAATTTGCGACAGTAAAAAATTATTTTTTGAAAAATTTACTATAGAAAAGGCAATCCTCGGCGTATTTAAAATTTGCGACAGTAAAAAATTATTTTTTGAAAAATTTACTATAGAAGAGGCAATACTCGGCGTATTTAAAATCTGCGACAGTAAAAAATGATTTTTTGAAAAATTTACTATAGAAAAGGCAATCCTCGGCGTATTTAAAATTTGCGACGGTAATAACTTATTTTTTGAAAAATTTACTATAGAAAAGGCAATCCTCGGCGTATTTAAAATTTGCGACAGTAAAAATTATTTTATGAAAAATTTACTATAGAAAAGGCAATCCTCGGCGTATTTAAAATTTGCGACAGTAAAAAATTATTTTTTGAAAAATTTACTATACAAAAGGCAATCCTCGGCGTATTTAAAATTTGCGACAGTAAAAAATTATTTTATGAAAAATTTACTATAGAAAAGGCAATCCTCGGCGTATTTAAAATTTGCGACAGTAACAAATTATTTTTTGAAAAATTTACTATAGAAAAGGCAATCCTCGGCGTATTTAAAATTTGCGACAGTAAAAAATTATTTTTTGAAAAATTTACTATAGAAAAGGCAATCCTCGGCGTATTTAAAATTTGCGACAGTAAAAAATTATTTTTTGAAAAATTTACTATAGACAAGGCAATCCTCGGCGTATTTAAAATTTGCGACAGTAAAAAATTATTTTTTGAAAAATTTACTATAGAAAAGGCAATCCTCGGCGTATTTAAAATTTGCGACAGTAAAAAATAATTTTTTGAAAAATTTACTATAGAAAAGGCAATCCTCGGCGTATTTAAAATTTGCGACAGCAAAAATTTATTTTTTGAAAAATTTACTATAGAAAAGGCAATCCTCGGCGTATTTAAAATTTGCGACAGTAAAAGTTTATTTTTTGAAAAATTTACAATAGAAAAGGCAATCCTCGGCGTATTTAAAATTTTCGACAGCAAAAATTATTTTATGAAAAATTTACTATAGAAAAGGCAATCCTCGGCGTATTTAAAATTTTCGACAGCAAAAATTATTTTATGAAAAATTTACTATAGAAAAGGCAATCATCGGCGTATTTAAAATTTTCGAGAGCAAAAATTATTTTATGAAAAATTTACTATAGAAAAGGCAATCCTCGGCGTATTTAAAATTTGCGACAGTAAAAATTTATTTTTTGAAAAATTTACTATAGAAAAGGCAATCCTCGGCGTATTTAAAATTTTCGACAGCAAAAATTATTTTATGAAAAATTTACTATAGAAAAGGCAATCCTCGGCGTATTTAAAATTTGCGACAGTAAAAAATTATTTTTTGAAAAATTTACTATAGAAAAGGCAATCCTCGGCGTATTTAAAATTTGCGACAGTAAAAAATTATTTTTTGAAAAATTTACTATAGAAGAGGCAATCCTCGGCGTATTTAAAATTTGCGACAGTAAAAAATTATTTTTTGAAAAATTTACTATAGAAAAGGCAATCCTCGGCGTATTTAAAATTTGCGACAGTAAAAAATTATTTTTTGAAAAATTTACTATAGAAAAGGCAATCCTCGGCGTATTTAAAATTTGCGACAGTAAAAAATTATTTTTTGAAAAATTTACTATAGAAAAGGCAATCCTCGGCGTATTTAAAATTTGCGACAGTAAAAAAATTTTTTTTTGAAAAATTTGCTATAGAAAAGGCAATCCTCGGCGTATTTAACATTTGCGACAGTAAAAAATTATTTTTTGAAAAATTTACTATAGAAAAGGCAATCCTCAGCGTATTTAAAATTTGCGACAGTAAAAAATTGTTTTCTGAAAAATTTACTATAGAAAAGGCAATCCTCGGCGTATTTAAAATTTGCGACAGTAAAAAATTATTTTTTGAAAAATTTACTATAGAAAAGGCAATCCTCGGCGTATTTAAAATTTGCGACAGTAAAAAATTATTTTATGAAAAATTTACTATAGGAAAGGCAATCCTCGGCGTATTTAACATTTGCGACAGTAAAAAATTATTTTTTGAAAAATTTACTATAGAAAAGGCAATCCTCGGCGTATTTAAAATTTGCGACAGTAAAAAATTATTTTCTGAAAAATTTACTATAGAAAAGGCAATCCTCGGCGTATTTAAAATTTGCGACAGTAAAAAATTATTTTTTGAAAAATTTACTATAGAAAAGGCAATCCTCGGCGTATTTAAAATTTGCGACAGTAAAAAATTATTTTATGAAAAATTTACTATAGAAAAGGCAATCCTCGGCGTATTTAAAATTTGCGACAGTAAAAAATTATTTTTTGAAAAATTTACTATAGAAGAGGCAATCCTCGGCGTATTTAAAATTTGCGACAGTAAAAAATTATTTTTTGAAAAATTTACTATAGAAAAGGCAATCCTCGGCGTATTTAAAATTTGCGACAGTAAAAAATTATTTTTTGAAAAATTTACTATAGAAACGGCAATCCTCGGCGTATTTAAAATTTGCGACAGTAAAAAGTTTTTTTTGAAAAATTTGCTATAGAAAAGGCAATCCTCGGCGTATTTAACATTTGCGACAGTAAAAAATTATTTTTTGAAAAATTTACTATAGAAAAGGCAATCCTCGGCGTATTTAAAATTTGCGACAGTAAAAAATTATTTTCTGAAAAATTTACTATAGAAAAGGCAATCCTCGGCGTATTTAAAATTTGCGACAGTAAAAAATTATTTTTTGAAAAATTTACTATAGAAAAGGCAGTCCTCGGCGTATTTAAAATTTGCGACAGTAAAAAATTATTTTATGAAAAATTTACTATAGAAAAGGCAATCCTCGGCGTATTTAAAATTTGCGACAGTAAAAAATTATTTTTTGAAAAATTTACTATAGAAGAGGCAATCCTCGGCGTATTTAAAATTTGCGACAGTAAAAAATTATTTTTTGAAAAATTTACTATAAAAAAGGCAATCCTCGGCGTATTTAAAATTTGCGACAGTAAAAAATTATTTTTTGAAAAATTTACTATAGAAAAGGCAATCCTCGGCGTATTTAAAATTTGCGACAGTAAAAAAATTTTTTTTAGAAAAATTTGCTATAGAAAAGGCAATCCTCGGCGTATTTAACATTTGCGACAGTAAAAAATTATTTTTTGAAAAATTTACTATAGAAAAGGCAATCCTCGGCGTATTTAAAATTTGCGACAGTAAAAAATTATTTTCTGAAAAATTTACTATAGAAAAGGCAATCCTCGGCGTATTTAAAATTTGCGACAGTAAAAAATTATTTTTTGAAAAATTTACTATAGAAAAGGCAATCCTCGGCGTATTTAAAATTTGCGACAGTAAAAAATTATTTTTTGAAAAATTTACTATAGAAAAGGCAATCCTCGGCGTATTTAAAATTTGCGACAGTAAAAATTTATTTTTTGAAAAATTTACTATAGAAAAGGCAATCCTCGGCGTATTTAAAATTTTCGACAGCAAAAATTATTTTATGAAAAATTTACTATAGAAAAGGCAATCCTCGGCGTATTTAAAATTTGCGAAAGTAAAAAATTATTTTATGAAAAATTTACTATAGAAAAGGCAATCCTCGGCGTATTTAAAATTTGCGACAGTAAAAAATTATTTTTTGAAAAATTTACTATAGAAGAGGCAATCCTCGGCGTATTTAAAATTTGCGACAGTAAAAAATTATTTTTTGAAAAATTTACTATAAAAAAGGCAATCCTCGGCGTATATAAAATTTGCGACAGTAAAAAATTATTTTTTGAAAAATTTACTATAGAAAAGGCAATCCTCGGCGTATTTAAAATTTGCGACAGTAAAAAATTATTTTATGAAAAATTTACTATAGAAAAGGCAATCCTCGGCGTATTTAAAATTTGCGACAGTAAAAAATTATTTTTTGAAAAATTTACTATAGAAGAGGCAATCCTCGGCGTATTTAAAATTTGCGACAGTAAAAAATTATTTTTTGAAAAATTTACTATAGAAAAGGCAATCCTCGGCGTATTTAAAATTTGCGACAGTAAAAAATTATTTTTTGAAAAATTTACTATAGAAAAGGCAATCCTCGGCGTATTTAAAATTTGCGACAGTAAAAAAATTTTTTTTTGAAAAATTTGCTATAGAAAAGGCAATGCTCGGCGTATTTAACATTTGCGACAGTAAAAAATTATTTTTTGAAAAATTTACTATAGAAAAGGCAATCCTCGGCGTATTTAAAATTTGCGACAGTAAAAAATTATTTTCTGAAAAATTTACTATAGAAAAGGCAATCCTCGGCGTATTTAAAATTTGCGACAGTAAAAAATTATTTTTTGAAAAATTTACTATAGAAAAGGCAATCCTCGGCGTATTTAAAATTTGCGACAGTAAAAAATTATTTTATGAAAAATTTACTATAGAAAAGGCAATCCTCGGCGTATTTAAAATTTGCGACAGTAAAAAATTATTTTTTGAAAAATTTACTATAGAAGAGGCAATCCTCGGCGTATTTAAAATTTGCGACAGTAAAAAATTATTTTTTGAAAAATTTACTATAAAAAAGGCAATCCTCGGCGTATTTAAAATTTGCGACAGTAAAAAATTATTTTTTGAAAAATTTACTATAGAAAAGGCAATCCTCGGCGTATTTAAAATTTGCGACAGTAAAAAAATTTTTTTTTGAAAAATTTGCTATAGAATAGGCAATCCTCGGCGTATTTAACATTTGCGACAGTAAAAAATTATTTTTTGAAAAATTTACTATAGAAAAGGCAATCCTCGGCGTATTTAAAATTTGCGACAGTAAAAAATTATTTTTTGAAAAATTTAATATAGAAAAGGCAATCCTCGGCGTATTTAAAATTTGCGACAGTAAAAATTAATTTTTTGAAAAATTTACTATAGAAAAGGCAATCCTCGGCGTATTTAAAATTTGCGACAGTAAAAAATTATTTTATGAAAAATTTACTATAGAAAAGGCAATCCTCGGCGTATTTAAAATTTGCGACAGTAAAAAATTATTTTCTGAAAAATTTACTATAGAAAAGGCAATCCTCGGCGTATTTAAAATTTGCGACAGTAAAAAATTATTTTTTGAAAAATTTACTATAAAAAAGGCAATCCTCGGCGTATTTAAAATTTGCGACAGTAAAAAATTATTTTTTGAAAAATTTACTATAGAAAAGGCAATCCTCGGCGTATTTAAAATTTGCGACAGTAAAAAATTATTTTTTGAAAAATTTACTATAGAAAAGGCAATCCTCGGCGTATTTAAAATTTGCGACAGTAAAAAATTATTTTTTGAAAAATTTACTATAGAAGAGGCAATACTCGGCGTATTTAAAATCTGCGACAGTAAAAAATGATTTTTTGAAAAATTTACTATAGAAAAGGCAATCCTCGGCGTATTTAAAATTTGCGACGGTAATAACTTATTTTTTGAAAAATTTACTATAGAAAAGGCAATCCTCGGCGTATTTAAAATTTGCGACAGTAAAAATTATTTTATGAAAAATTTACTATAGAAAAGGCAATCCTCGGCGTATTTAAAATTTGCGACAGTAAAAAATTATTTTTTGAAAAATTTACTATAGAAAAGGCAATCCTCGGCGTATTTAAAATTTGCGACAGTAAAAAATTATTTTATGAAAAATTTACTATAGAAAAGGCAATCCTCGGCGTATTTAAAATTTGCGACAGTAACAAATTATTTTTTGAAAAATTTACTATAGAAAAGGCAATCCTCGGCGTATTTAAAATTTGCGACAGTAAAAAATTATTTTTTGAAAAATTTACTATAGAAAAGGCAATCCTCGGCGTATTTAAAATTTGCGACAGTAAAAAATTATTTTTTGAAAAATTTACTATAGACAAGGCAATCCTCGGCGTATTTAAAATTTGCGACAGTAAAAAATTATTTTTTGAAAAATTTACTATAGAAAAGGCAATCCTCGGCGTATTTAAAATTTGCGACAGTAAAAAATTATTTTTTGAAAAATTTACTATAGAAAAGGCAATCCTCGGCGTATTTAAAATTTGCGACAGCAAAAATTTATTTTTTGAAAAATTTACTATAGAAAAGGCAATCCTCGGCGTATTTAAAATTTGCGACAGTAAAAGTTTATTTTTTGAAAAATTTACAATAGAAAAGGCAATCCTCGGCGTATTTAAAATTTTCGACAGCAAAAATTATTTTATGAAAAATTTACTATAGAAAAGGCAATCCTCGGCGTATTTAAAATTTTCGACAGCAAAAATTATTTTATGAAAAATTTACTATAGAAAAGGCAATCATCGGCGTATTTAAAATTTTCGAGAGCAAAAATTATTTTATGAAAAATTTACTATAGAAAAGGCAATCCTCGGCGTATTTAAAATTTGCGACAGTAAAAATTTATTTTTTGAAAAATTTACTATAGAAAAGGCAATCCTCGGCGTATTTAAAATTTGCGACAGTAAAAAATTATTTTTTGAAAAATTTACTATAGAAAAGGCAATCCTCGGCGTATTTAAAATTTGCGACAGTAAAAAATTATTTTATGAAAAATTTACTATAGAAAAGGCAATCCTCGGCGTATTTAAAATTTGCGACAGTAAAAAATTATTTTTTGAAAAATTTACTATAGAAGAGGTAATCCTCGGCCTATTTAAAATTTGCGACAGTAAAAAATTATTTTTTGAAAAATTTACTATAGAAAAGGCAATCCTCGGCGTATTTAAAATTTGCGACAGTAAAAATTTATTTTTTTAAAAATTTACTATAGAAAAGGCAATCCTCGGCGTATTTAAAATTTTCGACAGCAAAAATTATTTTATGAAAAATTTACTATAGAAAAGGCAATCCTCGGCGTATTTAAAATTTTCGACAGCAAAAATTATTTTATGAAAAATTTACTATAGAAAAGGCAATCCTCGGCGTATTTAAAATTTTCGACAGCAAAAATTATTTTATGAAAAATTTACTATAGAAAAGGCAATCATCGGCGTATTTAAAATTTTCGACAGCAAAAATTATTTTATGAAAAATTTACTATAGAAAAGGCAATCCTCGGCGTATTTAAAATTTGCGACAGTAAAAATTTATTTTTTGAAAAATTTACTATAGAAAAGGCAATCCTCGGCGTATTTAAAATTTGCGTCAGTAAAAAATTATTTTTTGAAAAATTTACTATAGAAAAGGCAATCCTCGGCGTATTTAAAATTTGCGACAGTAAAAAATTATTTTATGAAAAATTTACTATAGAAAAGGCAATCCTCGGCGTATTTAAAATTTGCGACAGTAAAAAATTATTTTCTGAAAAATTTACTATAGAAAAGGCAATCCTCGGCGTATTTAAAATTTGCGACAGTAAAAAATTATTTTTTGAAAAAGTTACTATAAAAAAGGCAATCCTCGGCGTGTTTAAAATTTGCGTCAGTAAAAAATTATTTTTTGAAAAATTTACTATAGAAAAGGCAATCCTCGGCGTATTTAAAATTTGCGACAGTAAAAAATTTTTTTTTGAAAAATTTACTATAGAAGAGGCAATCCTCGGCGTATTAAAATTTGCGACAGTAAAAATTTATTTTTTGAAAAATTTACTATAGAAAAGGCAATCCTCGGCGTATTTAAAATTTGCGACAGTAAAAAATTATTTTCTGAAAAATTTACTATAGAAAAGGCAATCCTCGGCGTATTTAAAATTTGCGACAGTAAAAAATTATTTTTTGAAAAATTTACTATAAAAAAGGCAATCCTCGGCGTGTTTAAAATTTGCGTCAGTAAAAAATTATTTTTTGAAAAATTTACTATAGAAGAGGCAATCCTCGGCGTATTTAAAATTTGCGACAGTAAAAAATTATTTTTTGAAAAATTTACTATAGAAAAGGCAATCCTCGGCGTATTTAAAATTTGCGACAGTAAAAATTTATTTTTTGAAAAATTTACTATAGAAAAGGCAATCCTCGGCGTATTTAAAATTTTCGACAGCAAAAATTATTTTATGAAAAATTTACTATAGAAAAGGCAATCCTCGGCGTATTTAAAATTTGCGACAGTAAAAAATTATTTTTTGAAAAATTTACTATAGAAAAGGCAATCCTCGGCGTATTTAAAATTTGCGACAGTAAAAAATTATTTTTTGAAAAATTTACTATAGAAAAGGCAATCCTCGGCGTATTTAACATTTGCGACAGTAAAAAATTATTTTTTGAAAAATTTACTATAGAAAAGGCAATCCTCGGCGTATTTAACATTTGCGACAGTAAAAAATTATTTTTTGAAAAATTTACTATAGAAAAGGCAATCCTCGGCGTATTTAAAATTTGCGACAGTAAAAAATTATTTTTTGAAAAATTTACTATAGAAAAGGCAATCCTCGGCGTATTTAAAATTTGCGACAGTAAAAAATTGTTTTCTGAAAAATTTACTATAGAAAAGGCAATCCTCGGCGTATTTAAAATTTGCGACAGTAAAAAATTATTTTTTGAAAAATTTACTATAGAAAAGGCAATCCTCGGCGTATTTAAAATTTGCGACAGTAAAAAAGTATTTTATGAAAAATTTACTATAGGAAAGGCAATCCTCGGCGTATTTAACATTTGCGACAGTAAAAAATTATTTTTTGAAAAATTTACTATAGAAAAGGCAATCCTCGGCGTATTTAAAATTTGCGACAGTAAAAAATTATTTTCTGAAAAATTTACTATAGAAAAGGCAATCCTCGGCGTATTTAAAATTTGCGACAGTAAAAAATTATTTTTTGAAAAATTTACTATAGAAAAGGCAATCCTCGGCGTATTTAAAATTTGCGACAGTAAAAAATTATTTTATGAAAAATTTACTATAGAAAAGGCAATCCTCGGCGTATTTAAAATTTGCGACAGTAAAAAATTTTTTTTTTGAAAAATTTGCTATAGAAAAGGCAATCCTCGGCGTATTTAACATTTGCGACAGTAAAAAATTATTTTTTGAAAAATTTACTATAGAAAAGGCAATCCTCAGCGTATTTAAAATTTGCGACAGTAAAAAATTGTTTTCTGAAAAATTTACTATAGAAAAGGCAATCCTCGGCGTATTTAAAATTTGCGACAGTAAAAAATTATTTTTTGAAAAATTTACTATAGAAAAGGCAATCCTCGGCGTATTTAAAATTTGCGACAGTAAAAAATTATTTTATGAAAAATTTACTATAGGAAAGGCAATCCTCGGCGTATTTAACATTTGCGACAGTAAAAAATTATTTTTTGAAAAATTTACTATAGAAAAGGCAATCCTCGGCGTATTTAAAATTTGCGACAGTAAAAAATTATTTTCTGAAAAATTTACTATAGAAAAGGCAATCCTCGGCGTATTTAAAATTTGCGACAGTAAAAAATTATTTTTTGAAAAATTTACTATAGAAAAGGCAATCCTCGGCGTATTGAAAATTTGCGACAGTAAAAAATTATTTTATGAAAAATTTACTATAGAAAAGGCAATCCTCGGCGTATTTAAAATTTGCGACAGTAAAAAATTATTTTTTGAAAAATTTACTATAGAAGAGGCAATCCTCGGCGTATTTAAAATTTGCGACAGTAAAAAATTATTTTTTGAAAAATTTACTATAGAAAAGGCAATCCTCGGCGTATTTAAAATTTGCGACAGTAAAAAATTATTTTTTGAAAAATTTACTATAGAAACTGCAATCCTCGGCGTATTTAAAATTTGCGACAGTAAAAAAATTTTTTTTGAAAAATTTGCTATAGAAAAGGCAATCCTCGGCGTATTTAACATTTGCGACAGTAAAAAATTATTTTTTGAAAAATTTACTATAGAAAAGGCAATCCTCGGCGTATTTAAAATTTGCGACAGTAAAAAATTATTTTCTGAAAAATTTACTATAGAAAAGGCAATCCTCGGCGTATTTAAAATTTGCGACAGTAAAAAATTATTTTTTGAAAAATTTACTATAGAAAAGGCAATCCTCGGCGTATTTAAAATTTGCGACAGTAAAAAATTATTTTATGAAAAATTTACTATAGAAAAGGCAATCCTCGGCGTATTTAAAATTTGCGACAGTAAAAAATAATTTTTTGAAAAATTTACTATAGAAGAGGCAATCCTCGGCGTATTTAAAATTTGCGACAGTAAAAAATTATTTTTTGAAAAATTTACTATAAAAAAGGCAATCCTCGGCGTATTTAAAATTTGCGACAGTAAAAAATTATTTTTTGAAAAATTTACTATAGAAAAGGCAATCCTCGGCGTATTTAAAATTTGCGACAGTAAAAAAATTTTTTTTAGAAAAATTTGCTATAGAAAAGGCAATCCTCGGCGTATTTAACATTTGCGACAGTAAAAAATTATTTTTTGAAAAATTTACTATAGAAAAGGCAATCCTCGGCGTATTTAAAATTTGCGACAGTAAAAAATTATTTTCTGAAAAATTTACTATAGAAAAGGCAATCCTCGGCGTATTTAAAATTTGCGACAGTAAAAAATTATTTTTTGAAAAATTTACTATAGAAAAGGCAATCCTCGGCGTATTTAAAATTTGCGACAGTAAAAAATTATTTTTTGAAAAATTTACTATAGAAAAGGCAATCCTCGGCGTATTTAAAATTTGCGACAGTAAAAATTTATTTTTTGAAAAATTTACTATAGAAAAGGCAATCCTCGGCGTATTTAAAATTTTCGACAGCAAAAATTATTTTATGAAAAATTTACTATAGAAAAGGCAATCCTCGGCGTATTTAAAATTTGCGACAGTAAAAAATTATTTTATGAAAAATTTACTATAGAAAAGGCAATCCTCGGCGTATTTAAAATTTGCGACAGTAAAAAATTTATTTTTTGAAAAATTTACTATAGAAGAGGCAATCCTCGGCGTATTTAAAATTTGCGACAGTAAAAAATTATTTTTTGAAAAATTTACTATAAAAAAGGCAATCCTCGGCGTATTTAAAATTTGCGACAGTAAAAAATTATTTTTTGAAAAATTTACTATAGAAAAGGCAATCCTCGGCGTATTTAAAATTTGCGACAGTAAAAAATTATTTTATGAAAAATTTACTATAGAAAAGGCAATCCTCGGCGTATTTAAAATTTGCGACAGTAAAAAATTATTTTTTGAAAAATTTACTATAGAAGAGGCAATCCTCGGCGTATTTAAAATTTGCGACAGTAAAAAATTATTTTTTGAAAAATTTACTATAGAAAAGGCAATCCTCGGCGTATTTAAAATTTGCGACAGTAAAAAATTATTTTTTGAAAAATTTACTATAGAAAAGGCAATCCTCGGCGTATTTAAAATTTGCGACAGTAAAAAAATTTTTTTTTGAAAAATTTGCTATAGAAAAGGCAATCCTCGGCGTATTTAACATTTGCGACAGTAAAAAATTATTTTTTGAAAAATTTACTATAGAAAAGGCAATCCTCGGCGTATTTAAAATTTGCGACAGTAAAAAATTATTTTCTGAAAAATTTACTATAGAAAAGGCAATCCTCGGCGTATTTAAAATTTGCGACAGTAAAAAATTATTTTTTGAAAAATTTACTATAGAAAAGGAAATCCTCGGCGTATTTAAAATTTGCGACAGTAAAAAATTATTTTATGAAAAATTTACTATAGAAAAGGCAATCCTCGGCGTATTTAAAATTTGCGACAGTAAAAAATTATTTTTTGAAAAATTTACTATAGAAGAGGCAATCCTCGGCGTATTTAAAATTTGCGACAGTAAAAAATTATTTTTTGAAAAATTTACTATAAAAAAGGCAATCCTCGGCGTATTTAAAATTTGCGACAGTAAAAAATTATTTTTTGAAAAATTTACTATAGAAAAGGCAATCCTCGGCGTATTTAAAATTTGCGACAGTAAAAAAATTTTTTTTTGAAAAATTTGCTATAGAATAGGCAATCCTCGGCGTATTTAACATTTGCGACAGTAAAAAATTATTTTTTGAAAAATTTACTATAGAAAAGGCAATCCTCGGCGTATTTAAAATTTGCGACAGTAAAAAATTATTTTTTGAAAAATTTAATATAGAAAAGGCAATCCTCGGCGTATTTAAAATTTGCGACAGTAAAAATTAATTTTTTGAAAAATTTACTATAGAAAAGGCAATCCTCGGCGTATTTAAAATTTGCGACAGTAAAAAATTATTTTATGAAAAATTTACTATAGAAAAGGCAATCCTCGGCGTATTTAAAATTTGCGACAGTAAAAAATTATTTTCTGAAAAATTTACTATAGAAAAGGCAATCCTCGGCGTATTTAAAATTTGCGACAGTAAAAAATTATTTTTTGAAAAATTTACTATAAAAAAGGCAGTCCTCGGCGTATTTAAAATTTGCGACAGTAAAAAATTATTTTTTGAAAAATTTACTATAGAAAAGGCAATCCTCGGCGTATTTAAAATTTGCGACAGTAAAAAATTATTTTTTGAAAAATTTACTATAGAAAAGGCAATCCTCGGCGTATTTAAAATTTGCGACAGTAAAAAATTATTTTTTGAAAAATTTACTATAGAAAAGGCAATACTCGGCGTATTTAAAATCTGCGACAGTAAAAAATGATTTTTTGAAAAATTTACTATAGAAAAGGCAATCCTCGGCGTATTTAAAATTTGCGACGGTAATAACTTATTTTTTGAAAAATTTACTATAGAAAAGGCAATCCTCGGCGTATTTAAAATTTGCGACAGTAAAAATTATTTTATGAAAAATTTACTATAGAAAAGGCAATCCTCGGCGTATTTAAAATTTGCGACAGTAAAAAATTATTTTATGAAAAATTTACTATAGAAAAGGCAATCCTCGGCGTATTTAAAATTTGCGACAGTAACAAATTATTTTTTGAAAAATTTACTATAGTAAAGGCAATCCTCGGCGTATTTAAAATTTGCGACAGTAAAAAATTATTTTTTGAAAAATTTACTATAGAAAAGGCAATCCTCGGCGTATTTAAAATTTGCGACAGTAAAAAATTATTTTTTGAAAAATTTACTATAGACAAGGAATCCTCGGCGTATTTAAAATTTGCGACAGTAAAAAATTATTTTTTGAAAAATTTACTATAGAAAAGGCAATCCTCGGCGTATTTAAAATTTGCGACAGTAAAAAATTATTTTTTGAAAAATTGACTATAGAAAAGGCAATCCTCGGCGTATTTAAAATTTGCGACAGTAAAAATTTATTTTTTGAAAAATTTACTATAGAAAAGGCAATCCTCGGCGTATTTAAAATTTGCGACAGTAAAAGTTTATTTTTTGAAAAATTTACAATAGAAAAGGCAATCCTCGGCGTATTTAAAATTTTCGACAGCAAAAATTATTTTATGAAAAATTTACTATAGAAAAGGCAATCCTCGGCGTATTTAAAATTTTCGACAGCAAAAATTATTTTATGAAAAATTTACTATAGAAAAGGCAATCATCGGCGTATTTAAAATTTTCGACAGCAAAAATTATTTTATGAAAAATTTACTATAGAAAAGGCAATCCTCGGCGTATTTAAAATTTGCGACAGTAAAAATTTATTTTTTGAAAAATTTACTATAGAAAAGGCAATCCTCTGCGTATTTAAAATTTGCGACAGTAAAAAATTATTTTTTGAAAAATTTACTATAGAAAAGGCAATCCTCGGCTTATTTAAAATTTGCGACAGTAAAAAATTATTTTATGAAAAATTTACTATAGAAAAGGCAATCCTCGGCGTATTTAAAATTTGCGACAGTAAAAAATTATTTTTTGAAAAATTTACTATAGAAGAGGTAATCCTCGGCGTATTTAAAATTTGCGACAGTAAAAAATTATTTTTTGAAAAATTTACTATAGAAAAGGCAATCTTCGGCGTATTTAAAATTTGCGACAGTAAAAATTTATTTTTTTAAAAATTTACTATAGAAAAGGCAATCCTCGGCGTATTTAAAATTTTCGACAGCAAAAATTATTTTATGAAAAATTTACTATAGAAAAGGCAATCCTCGGCGTATTTAAAATTTTCGACAGCAAAAATTATTTTATGAAAAATTTACTATAGAAAAGGCAATCCTCGGCGTATTTAAAATTTTCGACAGCAAAAATTATTTTATGAAAAATTTACTATAGAAAAGGCAATCATCGGCGTATTAAAAATTTTCGACAGCAAAAATTATTTTATGAAAAATTTACTATAGAAAAGGCAATCCTCGGCGTATTTAAAATTTGCGACAGTAAAAATTTATTTTTTGAAAAATTTACTATAGAAAAGGCAATCCTCGGCGTATTTAAAATTTGCGTCAGTAAAAAATTATTTTTTGAAAAATTTACTATAGAAAAGGCAATCCTCGGCGTATTTAAAATTTGCGACAGTAACAAATTATTTTATGAAAAATTTACTATAGAAAAGGCAATCCTCGGCGTATTTAAAATTTGCGACTGTAAAAAATTATTTTCTGAAAAATTTACTATAGAAAAGGCAATCCTCGGCGTATTTAAAATTTGCGACAGTAAAAAATTATTTTTTGAAAAATTTACTATAAAAAAGGCAATCCTCGGCGTGTTTAAAATTTGCGTCAGTAAAAAATTATTTTTTGAAAAATTTACTATAGAAAAGGCAATCCTCGGCGTATTTAAAATTTGCGACAGTAAAAAATTTTTTTTTGAAAAATTTACTATAGAAGAGGCAATCCTCGGCGTATTTAAAATTTGCGACAGTAAAAAATTAGTTTTTGAAAAATTTACTATTGAAAAGGCAATCCTCGGCGTATTTAAAATTTGCGACAGTAAAAATTTATTTTTTGAAAAATTTACTATAGAAAAGGCAATCCTCGGCGTATTTAAAATTTTCGACAGCAAAAATTATTTTATGAAAAATTTACTATAGAAAAGGCAATCCTCGGCGTATTTAAAATTTTCGACAGCAAAAATTATTTTATGAAAAATTTACTATAGAAAAGGCAATCCTCGGCGTATTTAAAATTTTCGACAGCAAAAATTATTTTATGAAAAATTTACTATAGAAAAGGCAATCCTCGGCGTGTTTAAAATTTGCGACAGTAAAAAATTATTTTTTGAAAAATTTACTATAGAAGAGGCAATCCTCGGCGTATTTAAAATTTGCGACAGTAAAAAATTATTTTTTGAAAAATTTACTATAGAAAAGGCAATCCTCGGCGTATTTAAAATTTGCGACAGTAAAAATTTATTTTTTGAAAAATTTACTATAGAAAAGGTAATCCTCGGCGTATTTAAAATTTTCGACAGCAAAAATTATTTTATGAAAAATTTACTATAGAAAAGGCAATCCTCGGCGTATTTAAAATTTTCGACAGCAAAAATTATTTTATGAAAAATTTACTATAGAAAAGGCAATCCTCGGCGTATTTAAAATTTGCGACAGTAAAAAATTATTTTTTGAAAAATTTACTATAGAAAAGGCAATCCTCGGCGTATTTAAAATTTGCGACAGTAAAAAATTATTTTATGAAAAATTTACTATAGAAAAGGCAATCCTCGGCGTATTTAAAATTTGCGACAGTAAAAAATTATTTTTTGAAAAATTTACTATAGAAAAGGCAATCCTCGGCGTATTTAAAATTTGCGACAGTAAAAATTTATTTTTTGAAAAATTTACTATAGAAAAGGCAATCCTCGGCGTATTTAAAATTTTCGACAGCAAAAATTATTTTATGAAAAATTTACTATAGAAAAGGCAATCCTCGGCGTATTTAAAATTTGCGACAGTAAAAAATTATTTTATGAAAAATTTACTATAGAAAAGGCAATCCTCGGCGTATTTAAAATTTGCGACAGTAAAAAATTATTTTTTGAAAAATTTACTATAGAAGAGGCAATCCTCGGAGTATTTAAAATTTGCGACAGTAAAAAATTATTTTTTGAAAAATTTACTATAGAAAAGGCAATCCTCGGCGTATTTAAAATTTGCGACAGTAAAAAATTATTTTTTGAAAAATTTACTATAGAAAAGGCAATCCTCGGCGTATTTAAAATTTTCGACAGCAAAAATTATTTTATGAAAAATTTACTATAGAAAAGGCAATCCTCGGCGTGTTTAAAATTTGCGACAGTAAAAAATTATTTTTTGAAAAATTTACTATAGAAGAGGCAATCCTCGGCGTATTTAAAATTTGCGACAGTAAAAAATTATTTTTTGAAAAATTTACTATAGAAAAGGCAATCCTCGGCGTATTTAAAATTTGCGACAGTAAAAATTTATTTTTTGAAAAATTTACTATAGAAAAGGCAATCCTCGGCGTATTTAAAATTTTCGACAGCAAAAATTATTTTATGAAAAATTTACTATAGAAAAGGCAATCCTCGGCGTATTTAAAATTTTCGACAGCAAAAATTATTTTATGAAAAATTTACTATAGAAAAGGCAATCCTCGGCGTATTTAAAATTTTCGACGGCAAAAATTATTTTATGAAAAATTTACTATAGAAAAGGCAATCCTCGGCGTGTTTAAAATTTGCGACAGTAAAAAATTATTTTTTGAAAAATTTACTATAGAAAAGGTAATCATCGGCGTATTTAAAATTATCGACAGCAAAAATTATTTTATGAAAAATTTACTATAGAAAAGGCAATCCTCGGCGTATTTAAAATTTTCGACAGCAAAAATTATTTTATGAAAAATTTACTATAGAAAAGGCAATCCTCGGCGTATTTAAAATTTTCGACAGCAAAAATTATTTTATGAAAAATTTACTATAGAAAAGGCAATCCTCGGCGTATTTAAAATTTTCGACAGCAAAAATTATTTTATGAAAAATTTACTATAGAAAAGGCAATCCTCGGCGTATTTAAAATTTTCGACAGCAAAAAATTATTTTATGAAAAATTTACTATAGAAAAGGCAATCCTCGGCGTATTTAAATTTGCGACAGTAAAAAATTATTTTTTGAAAAATTTACTATAGAAGAGGCAATCCTCGGCGTATTTAAAATTTGCGACAGTAAAAAATTATTTTCTGAAAAATTTACTATAGAAAAGGCAATCCTCGGCGTATTTAAAATTTGCGACAGTAAAAAATTATTTTTTGAAAAATTTACTATACAAAAGGCAATCCTTCGGCGTATTTAAAATTTGCGACAGTAAAAAATTATTTTTTGAAAAATTTACTATAGAAAAGGCAATCCTCGGCGTATTTAAAATTTGCGACAGTAAAAAATTATTTTTGAAAAATTTACTATAGAAGAGGCAATCCTCGGCGTATTTAAAATTTGCGACAGTAAAAAATTATTTTTTGAAAAATTTACTATAGAAAAGGCAATCCTCGGCGTATTTAAAATTTGCGACAGTAAAAATTTATTTTTTGAAAAATTTACTATAGAAAAGGCAATCCTCGGCGTATTTAAAATTTTCGACAGCAAAAATTATTTTATGAAAAATTTACTATAGAAAAGGCAATCCTCGGCGTATTTAAAATTTTCGACAGCAAAAATTATTTTATGAAAAATTTACTATAGAAAAGGCAATCCTCGGCGTATTTAAAATTTTCGACAGCAAAAATTGTTTTATGAAAAATTTACTATAGAAAAGGCAATCCTCGGCGTATTTAAAATTTTCGACAGCAAAAATTATTTTATGAAAAATTTACTATAGAAAAGGCAATCCTCGGCGTATTTAAAATTTGCGACAGTAAAAATTTATTTTTGAAAAATTTACTATAGAAAAGGCAATCCTCGGCGTATTTAAAATTTGCGACAGTAAAAAAATTATTTTTTGAAAAATTTACTATAGAAAAGGCAATCCTCGGCGTATTTAAAATTTGCGACAGTAAAAAATTATTTTCTGAAAAATTTCCTAAAAAAAAGCAATCCTCGGCGTATTTAAAATTTGCGACAGTAAAAAATTATTTTTTGAAAAATTTACTATAAAAAAGGCAATCCTCGGCGTATTTAAAATTTGCGACAGTAAAAAATTATTTTTTGAAAAATTTACTATAGAAAAGGCAATCCTCGGCGTATTTAAAATTTGCGACAGTAAAAAATTATTTTTTGAAAAATTTACTATAGAAAAGGCAATCCTCGGCGTATTTAAAATTTGCGACAGTAAAAATTTATTTTTTGAAAAATTTACTATAGAAAAGGCAATCCTCGGCGTATTTAAAATTTTCGACAGCAAAAATTATTTTATGAAAAATTTACTATAGAAAAGGCAATCCTCGGCGTATTTAAAATTTGCGACAGTAAAAAAATTATTTTATGAAAAATTTACTATAGAAAAGGCAATCCTCGGCGTATTTAAAATTTGCGACAGTAAAAAATTATTTTTTGAAAAATTTACTATAGAAGAGGCAATCCTCGGCGTATTTAAAATTTGCGACAGTAAAAAATTATTTTTTGAAAAATTTACTATAGAAAAGGCAATCCTCGGCGTATTTAAAATTTGCGACAGTAAAAAATTATTTTTTGAAAAATTTACTATAGAAAAGGCAATCCTCGGCGTATTTAAAATTTGCGACAGTAAAAAATTATTTTATGAAAAATTTACTATAGAAAAGGCAATCCTCGGCGTATTTAAAATTTGCGACAGAAAAACTTATTTTCTGAAAAATTTACTATAGAAAAGGCAATCCTCGGCGTATTTAAAATTTGCGACAGTAAAAAATTATTTTTTGAAAAATTTACTATAAAAAAGGCAATCCTCGGCGTATTTAAAATTTGCGACAGTAAAAAATTATTTTTTGAAAAATTTACTATAGAAAAGGCAATCCTCGGCGTATTTAAATTTGCGACAGTAAAAATTTATTTTTTGAAAAATTTACTACAGAAAAGGCAATCCTCGGCGTATTTAAAATTTGCGACAGTAAAAAATTATTTTTTGAAAAATTTACTATAGAAAAGGCAATCCTCGGCGTATTTAAAATTTGCGACAGTAAAAAATTATTTTCTGAAAAATTTCCTAAAAAAAAGCAATCCTCGGCGTATTTAAAATTTGCGACAGTAAAAAATTATTTTTGAAAAATTTACTATAAAAAAGGCAATCCTCGGCGTATTTAAAATTTGCGACAGTAAAAAATTATTTTTTGAAAAATTTACTATAGAAAAGGCAATCCTCGGCGTATTTAAAATTTGCGACAGTAAAAAATTATTTTTTGAAAAATTTACTATAGAAAAGGCAATCCTCGGCGTATTTAAAATTTGCGACAGTAAAAATTTATTTTTTGAAAAATTTACTATAGAAAAGGCAATCCTCGGCGTATTTAAAATTTTCGACAGCAAAAATTATTTTATGAAAAATTTACTATAGAAAAGGCAATCCTCGGCGTATTTAAAATTTGCGACAGTAAAAAATTATTTTATGAAAAATTTACTATAGAAAAGGCAATCCTCGGCGTATTTAAAATTTTCGACAGTAAAAAATTATTTTTTGAAAAATTTACTATAGAAGAGGCAATCCTCGGCGTATTTAAAATTTGCGACAGTAAAAAATTATTTTTTGAAAAATTTACTATAGAAAAGGCAATCCTCGGCGTATTTAAAATTTGCGACAGTAAAAAATTATTTTTTGAAAAATTTACTATAGAAAAGGCAATCCTCGCGTATTTAAAATTTGCGACAGTAAAAAATTATTTTATGAAAAATTTACTATAGAAAAGGCAATCCTCGGCGTATTTAAAATTTGCGACAGAAAAACTTATTTTCTGAAAATTTACTATAGAAAAGGCAATCCTCGGCGTATTTAAAATTTGCGACAGTAAAAAATTATTTTTTGAAAAATTTACTATAAAAAAGGCAATCCTCGGCGTATTTAAAATTTGCGACAGTAAAAAATTATTTTTTGAAAAATTTACTATAGAAAAGGCAATCCTCGGCGTATTTAAAATTTGCGACAGTAAAAAATTATTTTATGAAAAATTTACTATAGAAAAGGCAATCCTCGGCGTATTTAAAATTTGCGACAGTAAAAAATAATTTTTTGAAAAATTTACTATAAAAAAGGCAATCCTCGGCGTGTTTAAAATTTGCGACAGTAAAAAATTATTTTTTGAAAAATTTACTATAAAAAAGGCAATCCTCGGCGTATTTAAAATTTGCGACAGTAAAAAATTATTTTTTGAAAAATTTACTATAGAAAAGGCAATCCTCGGCGTATTTAAAATTTGCGACAGTAAAAAATTAT
>CAWUPM010000525.1:0-47603 GCA_963924295.1 Dioctria rufipes
TTTTCTATAGTGAATTTGTCAAAATAACATTTTTTACTGTCGCAAATTATAAATACACCGAGGATTGCCTTTTCTATAGTGAATTTGTCAAACAATAATTTTTTGCTGTCGCAAATTTTGAATATACCGAGGATTTAATTTTCTATAGTGAATTTGTCAAAAAATAATTTTTTACTGTCGCAAATTTTAAAAACGCCCAAGATTGCCTTTCCTATAGTGTATTTGTCAAAAAATTATTTTTTACTGTCGCAAATTTTAAATATACCGAGGATTTAATTTTCTATAGTGAATTTGTCAAAAAATAATTTGTTACTGTCGCAAATTTTAAAAACGCCCAGGATTGCCTTTTCTATTGTAAATTTTTCAAAAAATAATTTTTTACTGTCGCAAATTTTAAATACGCCGAGGATTGCCTTTTCTATAGTGAATTTGTCAAAAAATTATTTTTTACTGTCGCAAATTTTAAAAACGCCCAGGATTGCCTTTTCTATAGTGAATTTGTCAAAAAATAATTTTTTACTGTCGCAAATTTTAAATATACAGAGGATTGCCTTTTCTATAGTCAATTTTACAAAGAATAATTTTTTACTGTCGCAAATTTTAATTACGCCGAGGATTACCTTTACTATAGTAAATTTGTCAAAAAATAATTTTTTACTTTCGAAAATTTTAAATACGCCTAGCGTTGCCCTTGCTATAGTGAATTTGTCAAAAAATAATTTTTATTGTCGCAAATTTTAAATACGCCCAGGATTGCCTTTTCTATAGTAAATTTTTCAAAAAATAATTTTTTACTGTCGCAAATTGTAAATACGCCGAGGATTGCCTTCTCTATAGTGAATTTGTCAAAATAATATTTTTTACTGTCACAAATTTTAACTACGCCGCGGATTGCCTTTTCTATAGTGAATTTGTCAAAAAATAATTTTTTACTGTCGCAAATTTTAAATAAACCGAGATTGCCTTTTCCATAGTGAATTTTTCAAAAAATTATTTTTTGCTGTCGCAAATTTTAAATACGCCGAGGATTGCCTTTTCTATAGTAAATTTTTCAAAAAATAATTTTTTACTGTCGCACATTTTAAATACGCAGAGGATTGCCATTTCTATAGTGAATTTGTAAAATAATATTTTTTACTGTCGCAAATTTTAAATACGCCGAGGATTGCCTTTTCTATAGTGAATTTGTCAAAAAATATTTTTTTACTGCCGCAAATTTTAAATATACCGAGGATTTAATTTTCTATAGTGAATTTTTCAAAAAATTATTTTTTTCTGTCGCAAATTTTAAATACGCCGAGTATTGCCTTTTCTATAGTAAATTTATCAAAAAATAATTTTTTACTGTCGCAAATTTTAAATACGCCGAGGATTGCCTTTTCTGTAGTGAATTTTTCAAAAAATAATTTTTTACTGTCGCAAATTTTAAATACGCCGCGGATTGCCTTTTCTATAGTGAATTTGTCAAACAATAATTTTTTACTGTCGAAAATTTTAAACACGCCGAGAATTGCCTTTTCTATACTAAATTTTTCAAAAAATCATATTTACTATCGCAAATTTTAAATATGCCGAGTATTGTCTTTTCTGTAGTAAATTTGTCAAAAAATAATTTTTTACTTTCGAAAATTTTAAATACGCCTAGCGTTGCCCTTTCTATAGTGAATTTGTCAAAAAATAATTTTTTACTGTCGCAAATTATAAATACACCGAGGATTGCCTTTTCTATAGTGAATTTGTCAAACAATAATTTTTTACTGTCGCAAATTTTAAATATACCGAGGATTTAATTTTCTATAGTGAATTTGTCAAAAAATAATTTTTTACTGTCGCAAATTTTAAAAACGCCCAAGATTGCCTTTTCTATAGTGTATTTGTCAAAAAATTATTTTTTACTGTCGCAAATTTTAAATATACCGAGGATTTAATTTTCTATAGTGAATTTGTCAAAAAATAATTTGTTACTGTCGCAAATTTTAAAAACGCCCAGGATTGCCTTTTCTATTGTAAATTTTCAAAAAATAATTTTTTACTGTCGCAAATTTTAAATACGCCGAGGATTGCCTTTTCTATAGTGAATTTGTTAAAATTATATTTTTTACTGTCGCAAATTTTAAATACAGCGAGGATTGCCTTTTCTATAGTGAATTTGTCAAAAAATAATTTTTTACTGTCGCAAATTTTAAATATACAGAGGATTGCCTTTTCTATAGTAAATTTTTCAAAGAATAATTTTTTACTGTCGCAAATTTTAATTACGCCGAGGATTACCTTTACTATAGTAAATTTGTCAAAAAATAATTTTTTACTTTCGAAAATTTTAAATACGCCTAGCGTTGCCCTTTCTATAGTGAATTTGTCAAAAATTTTCTCTTATTGTCGCAAATTTTAAATACGCCCAGGATTGCCTTTTCTATAGTAAATTTTTCAAAAAATAATTTTTACTGGCGCAAATTGTAAATACGCCGAGGATTGCCTTCTCTATAGTGAATTTGTCAAAATAATATTTTTTACTGTCACAAATTTTAACTACGCCGCGGATTGCCTTTTCTATAGAGAATTTGTCAAAAAATAATTTTTTACTGTCGCAAATTTTAAATACACCGAGATTGCCTTTTCTACAGTGAATTTTTCAAAAAATTATTTTTTGCTGTCGCAAATTTTAAATACGCCGAGGATTGCCTTTTCTATAGTAAATTTTTCAAAAAATAATTTTTTACTGTCGCAAATTTTAAATACGCCGGGTATTGCCTTTTCTATAGTAAATTTTCAAAAAATAATTTTTTACTGTCGCAAATTTTAAATACGCCGAGGATTGCATTTTCTATAGTGAATTTGTCAAACAATAATTTTTCACTGTCGCAAATTTTAAATATACCGAGGATTTAATTTTCTATAGTGAATTTTTCAAAAAATTATTTTTTGCTGTCGCAAATTTTGAATATACCGAGGATTTAATTTTCTATAGTGAATTTGTCAAAAATAATTTTTTACTGTCGCAAATTTTAAAAACGCCCAAGATTGCCTTTTCTATAGTGTATTTGTCAAAAAATTATTTTTTACTGTCGCAAATTTTAAATATACCGAGGATTTAATTTTCTATAGTGAATTTGTCAAAAATAATTTGTTACTGTCGCAAATTTTAAAAACGCCCAGGATTGCCTTTTCTATTGTAAATTTTTCAAAAAATAATTTTTTACTGTCGCAAATTTTAAATACGCCGAGGATTGCCTTTTCTATAGTGAATTTGTTAAAATTATATTTTTTACTGTCGCAAATTTTAAATACAGCGAGGATTGTCTTTTCTATAGTGAATTTGTCAAAAAATAATTTTTTACTGTCGCAAATTTTAAATATACAGAGGATTGCCTTTTCTATAGTAAATTTTTCAAAAAATTATTTTTTGCTGTCGCAAATTTTAAATACGCCGAGGAATGCCTTTTCTATAGCAAATTTTCAAAAAATATTTTTTTACTGTCGCAAATCTTAAATACGCCGAGTATCGCCTTTTCTATAGTAAATTTTTTAAAAAATAATTTTTTACTGTCGCAAATTTTAAATACGCCGAGGATTGCCTTTTCTATAGTGAATTTGTCAAAAAATAATTTTTTACTGTAGCAAATTTTAAATACACCGAGGACTGCCTTTTCTATAGTGAATTTGTCAAAAAATAATTTTTTACTGTCGCAAATTTTAAATACGCCGCGGATTGCCTTTTCTATAGTGAATTTGTCAAACAATAATTTTTTACTGTCGAAAATTTTAAACAGGCCGAGAATTGCCTTTTCTATACTAAATTTTTCAAAAAATCATATTTTACTATCGCAAATTTTAAATATGCCGAGTATTGTCTTTTCTGTAGTAAATTTTTCAAAAAATAATTTTTTACTGTCGCAAATTTTAAATACGCCGAGGATTGCCTTTTCTATAGTGAATTTGTCAAAATAACATTTTTTACTGTCGCAAATTATAAATACACCGAGGATTGCCTTTTCTCTAGTGAATTTGTCAAACAATAATTTTTTGCTGTCGCAAATTTTGAATATACCGAGGATTTAATTTTCTATAGTGAATTTGTCAAAAAATAATTTTTTACTGTCGCAAATTTTAAAAACGCCCAAGATTGCCTTTTCTATAGTGTATTTGTCAAAAATTATTTTTTACTGTCGCAATTTTAAATATACCGAGGATTTAATTTTCTATAGTGAATTTGTCAAAAAATAATTTGTTACTGTCGGAAATTTTAAAAACGCCCAGGATTGCCTTTTCTATTGTAAATTTTTCAAAAAATAATTTTTTACTGTCGCGAATTTTAAATACGCCGAGGATTGCCTTTTCTATAGTGAATTTGTCAAAAAATTATTTTTTACTGTCGCAAATTTTAAAAACGCCCAGGATTGCCTTTTCTATAGTGAATTTGTCAAAAAATAATTTTTTACTGTCGCAAATTTTAAATATACAGAGGATTGCCTTGTCTATAGTAAATTTTACAAAGAATAATTTTTTACTGTCGCAAATTTTAATTACGCCGAGGATTACCTTTACTATAGTAAATTTGTCAAAAAATAATTTTTTACTTTCGAAAATTTTAAATGCGCCTAGCGTTGCCCTTTCTATAGTGAATTTGTCAAAAAATAATTTTTTATTGTCGCAAATTTTAAATACGCCCAGGATTGCCTTTTCTATAGTAAATTTTTCAAAAAATAATTTTTTACTGTCGCAAATTGTAAATACGCCGAGGATTGCCTTCTCTATAGTGAATTTGTCAAAATAATATTTTTTACTGTCACAAATTTAACTACGCCGCGGATTGCCTTTTCTATAGTGAATTTGTCAAAAAATATTTTTTTACTGTCGCAAATTTTAAATACACCGAGATTGCCTTTTCCATAGTGAATTTTTCAAAAAATTATTTTTTGCTGTCGCAAATTTTAAATACGCCGAGGATTGCCTTTTCTATAGTAAATTTTTAAAAAATAATTTTTTACTGTCGCACATTTTAAATACGCAGAGGATTGCCTTTTCTATAGTGAATTTGTAAAATAATATTTTTTACTGTCGCAAATTTTAAATACGCCGAGGATTGCCTTTTCTATAGTGAATTTGTCAAAAAATATTTTTTTACTGCCGCAAATTTTAAATATACCGAGGATTTAATTTTCTATAGTGAATTTTTCAAAAAATTATTTTTTTCTGTCGCAAATTTTAAATACGCCGAGTATTGCCTTTTCTATAGTAAATTTATCAAAAAATAATTTTTTACTGTCGCAAATTTTAAATACGCCGAGGATTGCCTTTTCTGTAGTGAATTTTTCAAAAAATAATTTTTTACTGTCGCAAATTTTAAATACACCGAGGACTGCCTTTTCTATAGTGAATTTGGCAAAAAATAATTTTTTACTCTCGCAAATTTTAAATACGCCGAGGATTGCCTTTTCTATAGTAAATTTTTCAAAAATATTTTTTTACTGTCGCAAATTTTAAATACGCCGAATATTGCCTTTTCTATAGTAAATTTTTAAAAATAATTTTTTACTGTCGCAAATTTGAAATACGCCGAGGATTGCCTTTTCTGTAGTGAATTTGTCAAAAAATAATTTTTTACTGTCGCAAATTTTAAATACGCCGAGGATTGCCTTTTCTATAGTAAATTTTTCAAAAAATATTTTTTTACTGTCGCAAATTTTAAATACGCCGAGGATTGCCTTTTCTGTAGTGAATTTGTCAAAAAATAATTTTTTACTGTCGCAAATTTTAAATACGCCGCGGATTGCCTTTTCTATAGTAAATTTTTCCAAAAATATTTTTTTACTGTCGCAAATTTTAAATACGCCGAGTATTGCCTTTTCTATAGTAAATTTTTTAAAAAATAATTTTTTACTGTCGCAAATTTTAAATACGCCGAGGATTGCCTTTTCTGTAGTGAATTTGTCAAAAAATAATTTTTTACTGTCGCAAATTTTAAATACGCCGAGGATTGCCTTTTCTATAGTAAATTTTTCAAAAAATATTTTTTTACTGTCGCAAATTTTAAATACGCCGAGGATTGCCTTTTCTGTAGTGAATTTGTCAAAAAATAATTTTTTACTGTCGCTAATTTTAAATACACCGAGATTGCCTTTTCCATAGTGAATTTTTCAAAAAATTATTTTTTGCTGTCGCAAATTTTAAATACGCCGAGGATTGCCTTTTCTATAGTAAATTTATCAAAAAATAATTTTTTACTGTCGCAAATTTTAAATACGCCGAGTATTGCCTTTTCTATAGTAAATTTTTCAGAAAATTATTTTTTACTGTCGCAAATTTTAAATACGCCGAGGATTGCCTTTTCTGTAGTGAATTTGTCAAAAAATAATTTTTTACTGTCGCAAATTTTAAATACGCCGAGGATTGCCTTTTCTATAGTAAATTTTTCAAAAAATATTTTTTTACTGTCGCAAATTTTAAATACGCCGAGGATTGCCTTTTCTGTAGTAAATTTTTTTAAAAATAATTTTTTACTGTCGCAAATTTTAAATACGCCGAGGATTGCCTTTTCTGTAGTGAATTTGTCAAAAAATAATTTTTTACTGTCGCAAATTTTAAATACGCCGAGGATTGCCTTTTCTATAGTAAATTTTTCAAAAATATTTTTTTACTGTCGCAAATTTTAAATACGCCGAGTATTTCCTTTTCTATAGTCAATTTTTCAAAAAATTATTTTTTACTGTCGCAAATTTTAAATACGCCGAGGATTGCCTTTTCTGTAGTGAATTTGTTAAAAAATAATTTTTTACTGTCGCAAATTTTAAATACGCCGAGGATTGCCTTTTCTATAGTAAATTTTTCAAAAAATATTTTTTTACTGTCGCAAATTTTAAATACGCCGAGTATTGCCTTTTCCATAGTAAATTTTTAAAAAATAATTTTTTACTGTCGCAAATTTTAAATACGCCGAGGATTGCCTTTTCTATAGTAAATTTTTCAAAAAATAATTTTTTACTGTCGCAAATTGTAAATACGCCGAGGATTGCCTTCTCTATAGTGAATTTGTCAAAATAATATTTTTTACTGTCACAAATTTTAACTACGCCGCGGATTGCCTTTTCTATAGTGAATTTGTCAAAAAATAATTTTTTACTGTCGCAAATTTTAAATACACCGAGATTGCCTTTTCTATAGTGAATTTTTCAAAAAATTATTTTTTGCTGTCGCAAATTTTAAATATGCCGAGGATTGCCTTTTCTATAGTAAATTTTTCAAAAAATAATTTTTTACTGTCGCACATTTTAAATACGCAGAGGATTGCCTTTTCTATAGTGAATTTG
Organism: Dioctria rufipes; assembly: GCA_963924295.1. Classification (NCBI taxonomy): domain Eukaryota; kingdom Metazoa; phylum Arthropoda; class Insecta; order Diptera; family Asilidae; genus Dioctria; species Dioctria rufipes. Next base: position 7,308 of record CAWUPM010000525.1, read on the forward strand.
TAAAATAATATTTTTTACTGTCGCAAATTTTAAATACGCCGAGGATTGCCTTTTCTATAGTGAATTTGTCAAAAAATATTTTTTTACTGCCGCAAATTTTAAATATACCGAGGATTTAATTTTCTATAGTGAATTTTTCAAAAAATTATTTTTTTCTGTCGCAAATTTTAAATACGCCGAGGATTGCCTTTTCTATAGTAAATTTATCAAAAAATAATTTTTTACTGTCGCAAATTTTAAATACGCGGAGGATTGCCTTTTCTATAGTAAATTTTTCAAAAAATATTTTTTTACTGTCGCAAATTTTAAATACGCCGAGTATTGCCTTTTCTATAGTAAATTTTTTAAAAAATAATTTTTTACTGTCGCAAATTTTAAATAAGCCGAGGATTGCCTTTTCTGTAGTGAATTTGTCAAAAAAATAATTTTTTACTGTCGCAAATTTTAAATACACCGAGGCCTGCCTTTTCTATAGTGAATTTGTCAAAAAATAATTTTTTACTGTCGCAAATTTTAAATATACCGAGGATTTAATTTTCTATAGTGAATTTGTCAAAAAATAATTTTTTACTGTCGCAAATTTTAAATACGCCGAGGATTGCCTTTTCTATAGTAAATTTTTCAAAAAATATTTTTTTACTGTCGCAAATTTTAAATACGCCGAGTATTGCCTTTCTATAGTAAATTTTTCAAAAAATTATTTATTACTGTCGCAAATTTTAGATACGCCGAGAATTGCATTTTCTATAGTAAATTTTTCAAAAAATTATTTTTTTCTGTCGCAAATTTTAAATACGCCGAGTATTGCCTTTTCTATAGTAAATTTTTAAAAAATAATTTTTTACTGTCGCAAATTTTAAATACGCCGAGGATTGCCTTTTCTGTAGTGAATTTGTCAAAAAATAATTTTTTACTGTCGCAAATTTTAAATACGCCGAGGATTGCCTTTTCTATAGTAAATTTTTCAAAAAATATTTTTTTACTGTCGCAAATTTTAAATACGCCGAGTATTTCCTTTTCTATAGTCAATTTTTCAAAAATTATTTTTTACTGTCGCAAATTTTAAATACGCCGAGGATTGCCTTTTCTGTAGTGAATTTGTCAAAAAATAATTTTTTACTGTCGCAAATTTTAAATACGCCGAGGATTGCCTTTTCTATAGTAAATTTTTCAAAAAATATTTTTTTACTGTCGCAAATTTTAAATACGCCGAGTATTGCCTTTTCCATAGTAAATTTTTTAAAAAATAATTTTTTACTGTCGCAAATTTTAAATACGCCGAGGATTGCCTTTTCTATAGTAAATTTTTCAAAAAATAATTTTTTACTGTCGCAAATTGTAAATACGCCGAGGATTGCCTTCTCTATAGTGAATTTGTCAAAATAATATTTTTTACTGTCACAAATTTTAACTACGCCGCGGATTGCCTTTTCTATAGTGAATTTGTCAAAAAATAATTTTTTACTGTCGCAAATTTTAAATACACCGAGATTGCCTTTTCTATAGTGAATTTTTCAAAAAATTATTTTTTGCTGTCGCAAATTTTAAATACGCCGAGGATTGCCTTTTCTATAGTAAATTTTTCAAAAAATAATTTTTTACTGTCGCACATTTTAAATACGCAGAGGATTGCCTTTTCTATAGTGAATTTGTAAAATAATATTTTTTACTGTCGCAAATTTTAAATACGCCGAGGATTGCCTTTTCTATAGTGAATTTGTCAAAAAATATTTTTTTACTGCCGCAAATTTTAAATATACCGAGGATTTAATTTTCTATAGTGAATTTTTCAAAAAATTATTTTATTCTGTCGCAAATTTTAAATACGCCGAGGATTGCCTTTTCTATAGTAAATTTATCAAAAAATAATTTTTTACTGTCGCAAATTTTAAATACGCGGAGGATTGCCTTTTCTATAGTAAATTTTTCAAAAAATATTTTTTTACTGTCGCAAATTTTAAATACGCCGAGTATTGCCTTTTCTATAGTAAATTTTTTAAAAAATAATTTTTTACTGTCGCAAATTTTAAATAAGCCGAGGATTGCCTTTTCTGTAGTGAATTTGTCAAAAAATAATTTTTTACTGTCGCAAATTTTAAATATACCGAGGATTTAATTTTCTATAGTGAATTTGTCAAAAAATAATTTTTTACTGTCGCAAATTTTAAATACGCCGAGGATTGCCTTTTCTATAGTAAATTTTTCAAAAAATATTTTTTTACTGTCGCAAATTTTAAATACGCCGAGTATTGCCTTTTCTATAGTAATTTTTTTAAAAATAATTTTTTACTGTCGCAAATTTTAAATACGCCGAGGATTGCCTTTTCTGTAGTGAATTTGTCAAAAAATAATTTTTTACTGTCGCAAATTTTAAATACGCCGAGGATTGCCTTTTCTATAGTAAATTTATCAAAAAATAATTTTTTACTGTCGCAAATTTTAAATACGCCGAGGATTGCCTTTTCTATAGTAAATTTTTCAAAAAATATTTTTTTACTGTCGCAAATTTTAAATACGCCGAGTTTATTGCCTTTTCTATAGTAAATTTTTTAAAAAATAATTTTTTACTGTCGCAAATTTTAAATACGCCGAGGATTGCCTTTTCTGTAGTGAATTTGTCAAAAATAATTTTTTACTGTCGCAAATTTTAATACGCCGAGGATTGCCATTTCTATAGTAAATTTTTCAAAAAATATTTTTTTACTGTCGCAAATTTTAAATACGCCGAGTATTGCCTTTTCTATAGTAAATTTTTCAAAAAATTATTTTTTACTGTCGCAAATTTTAAATACGCCGAGGATTGCCTTTTCTGTAGTGAATTTGTCAAAAAATAATTTTTTACTGTCGCAAATTTTAAATACGCCGAGGATTGCCTTTTCTATAGTAAATTTTTCAAAAAATATTTTTTTACTATCGCAAATTTTAAATACGCCGAGTATTGCCTTTTCTATAGTAAATTTTTTAAAAAATAATTTTTTACTGTCGCAAATTTTAAATACGCCGAGGATTGCCTTTTCTGTAGTGAATTTGTCAAAAAATAATTTTTTACTGTCGCAAATTTTAAATACACCGAGGACTGCCTTTTCTATAGTGAATTTGTCAAAAAATAATTTTTTACTGTCGCAAATTTTAAATATACCGAGGATTTAATTTTCTATAGTGAATTTGTCAAAAAATATTTTTTTGCTATCGCAAATTTTAAAAACGCCCAGGATTGCCTTTTCTATAGTCTATTTGTCAAAAAATAATTTTTTACTGTCGCAAATTTTAAATACGCCGCGGATTGCCTTTTCTATAGTGAATTTGTCAAACAATAATTTTTTACTGTCGAAAATTTTAAACACGCCGAGAATTGCCTTTTCTATAGTAAATTTTTCAAAAAATTATATTTTACTATCGCAAATTTAAATACGCCGAGTATTGCCTTTTCTATAGTAAATTTTTCAAAAAATAATTTTTTACTGTCGCAAATTTTAAATACGCCGAGGATTGCCTTTTCTATAGTGAATTTGTCAAAATGATATTTTTTACTGTCGCAAATTTTAAATACACCGAGGATTGCCTTTTCTATAGTGAATTTGTCAAACAATAATTTTTTACTGTCGCAAATTTTAAATATACCGAGGATTTAATTTTCTATAGTGAATTTGTCAAAAAATTATTTTTTACTGTCGCAAATTTTAAAAACGCCCAGGATTGCCTTTTCTATAGTGAATTTGTCAAAAAATAATTTTTTACTGTCGCAAATTTTAAATATCCAGAGGATTGCCTTTTCTATAGTAATTTTTTTAAAAAATAATTTTTTACTGTCGCAAATTTTAAATACGCCGAGGATTGCCTTTTCTGTAGTGAATTTGTCAAAAAATAATTTTTTACTGTCGCAAATTTTAAATACGCCGAGGATTGCCTTTTCTATAGTAAATTTATCAAAAAATAATTTTTTACTGTCGCAAATTTTAAATACGCCGAGGATTGCCTTTTCTATAGTAAATTTTTCAAAAAATATTTTTTTACTGTCGCAAATTTTAAATACGCCGAGTATTGCCTTTTCTATAGTAAATTTTTTAAAAAATAATTTTTTACTGTCGCAAATTTTAAATACGCCGAGGATTGCCTTTTCTGTAGTGAATTTGTCAAAAAATAATTTTTTACTGTCGCAAATTTTAAATACGCCGAGGATTGCCTTTTTTATAGTAAATTTATCAAAAATAATTTTTTACTGTCGCAAATTTTAAATACGCCGAGGATTGCCTTTTCTATAGTAAATTTTTCAAAAAATATTTTTTTACTGTCGCAAATTTTAAATACGCCGAGTATTGCCTTTTCCATAGTAAATTTTTTAAAAAATAATTTTTTACTGTCGCAAATTTTAAATACGCCGAGGATTGCCTTTTCTGTAGTGAATTTGTCAAAAAATAATTTTTTACTGTTGTTAAGTAGGAATTTATCCTACTTAAACTTTGCTGTGGTTTCTTTGTGGAGAAACCGTTTGACTTAATTTTTTGTTTTTCCCAGCAGCGACTGTCGTATCTCTAATGTGAGAGTAGATGCGTGGAGTAGCTTGTTAAAGCACAACTCCTAGTGTTAATATGGAGTAGCTTGTTTAAAGCACAACTCCTAGTATTATTATGGAGTAGCTTGTTTAAAGCACAACTCTTAGTGTTAGTATGGAGTAGCTTGTTTAAGCACAACTCCTAGTGTTAGTATGGAGTAGCTTGTTTAAAGCACAACTCCTAATTCAAACGAACTGTTTACTGTACACTTCTTCCAATCGACTGCTCTCGACTTCTTTATTTACCTCGACTCTTTCTTTTACAATTTCTTACCTTATTTATACAGGGTAATCTTATTAATACGGAAATAAATTAAATACTTCCGACCAAACATTTTGTATATAACAGTACAAAGTGTTAGGTCATTTGCACTTCATTTATTTCTGTTTATAAATAAATCGCGGCACTCGTCGCTTCCGTACATACATACATATATTTTTCTCTGACTAGAATCGTACTGAGCGTTTCGTCAGTACTTTATCGCATTTGTTTTTACATACGTACATACATAAATCTCGACAAACGCTAATCGCTTGTTGTTTGTTCATCGTGATATTCATGATTTACATACATACCTACATAAATATCATTTTTTTCATACACAAATCGTGAACCATCATTTGGTCACCTGGGTTCTACTGCCGGCGCAAGGTTATCGTATTACAACGTGCGAATTCTTGCGCGCAGGGTATTGCGTCACTCAATCTACCTTAGTTATTTCCTCAACTTGTTAAGTAATTGGGGAAGGTCAGTAATGAGTGGAATTATAATTTAATGAAAATGATGTAGGTATGTATGTTCATTGAAAAATGATGAAAATATGTATGGTTGCGTTTGCTAGCATTTCTTTGATAATTGTTGTAGGTATGTACGTATGTTACAATGCTCACTTAAAATTGTGGGTGGAGTTATGTATGTAACAAATCTCCCCCTTTTTAAAAAATATGTGTTATTCTTAGAAGAGGAATAACGCATTAGAATATGGTTCAATCGTTCGATAATTTTTGAGAAATTTATTGTTTTTATATGCATGTATATACATAACGCCGGGTGCCGGTACAATAATTGACTTATCGGTTTACAAATTTATATCCGTTATTTTTCTAGATTATTAGTATTACTGCTATATTATGTGCATTTTTATTACATGTGCATACTGTATATATATTTCTTTTTTGTAATTCCTACATATATACATTTATACTTATGGCTGTTTGACTCTTTATATATGTGTGTATACATAATTTACTTAATACTTCTAATACTTTTTTTTAAAAAAAAAAAAAAAAAAAAATTTACATGGGATTATACATATTTTTTCTTTTATATGTGTTTATACATATGTTTTCAAATTCTTTATGTGTGTTTATGCATATGTTTTTAGATTCTTTATATATGTTTATACATACTTTTTATAAAAAAAAATTTACGTGTGATTATACATATCTCTTCTTTTATGTGTTTATGCATATTTTTTCTTTTATATGTGTTTATAATATGTTTTCAAATTCATTATATGTGTTTATAATATGTTTTCAAATTCTTGAAAAAAAAAAATTTTATATCTGTTTATACCTATTTTTTCTTTCTTAGATTTATCTATAAATAGGTATGTTACTTCTAATGCATATATAGTATGTGTTTATAAATATATTTTTTTTTTGTGTGTTAAGTTTTACATCTTCAATCTTGTTTTCAAATTTCTATTATGTTTAAAATAGTTAAACTACCTGTAGATGACGGGTACGTGTAATTGGATTCTGCTCAACATGAATTAATGATTTTGGAAGAGGAGGGGGTGGAGGCGGTTCTCTTGTTGTTAAACTTACTTTGTTACTTGCCTGTGTAGGCTGGGGAGCACGGTGTTTGATTGCATCTTTTAATTCCGAACTATTTATTTGTGAGTTAGTTTTGTTTGTTGTTGTTAGTTCCTGGGTAGGTGCTAGTGAGAAAATTCGGGATTTGTTTGCTCTCACGATTTCCGATTGGAAAGTCAATTAAAAATTCATTTTCTTTTTTTTTTATCTTAAATGCAATTGTAATCCCTTCCTGGAAGATTAGCCGTTATTCGTGAAATGGTTTCAATCTATTATTATGTACGGTTACTCTTCTTTTACCGATTTGTATGATTGTGTTAACAGGCGTAAAAGCTTGTACCACGAGATATGGTCCTAGCCATATCTGGGAAAGCTTGTGTTTTTTAGCGGGATTTTTTAGCAATACTTTATGTCCTGCTTTGAAAGTTACCGGACGTGAGTTCCTATCATAGTACGCTTTCGACTTTTCCTTGGCTTTCAGCAAATTTTTTCGGGCGATAGCATATGCCTTTTGTATTTTGTACCTAAGAAGGTGATAGTAACTCTCGTGGTTATAAATGGGCTCTGGCTCTCTTTTAAGATTAGAGGGAACATCTGCTGTGAATCCGAACAGACAGTCCATTGGCGTGAGCTTAGTGCCTTCATGTGGGCTGTTATTGTACACAAAAGCCGCGGTTCTCAGGAATCGATCCCAAGCCTTTGGATTTTCGGACACAATAGCTCTTAAATACTCCACTAGAGGTCTGTGGGTTCGTTCAAGTGCGCCATTGGATTGCGGATGATAAGCGGAAGTCTGTAATTTTTTTATTTTTAGAAGTTTACAGACACTTTTGAAAAGATCGCTTAAAAAGTTAGATCCCTGGTCAGTTACTACCTTTTTAGGAATGCGATAACGAGTAATTATCTCATCGAAGAATATTCCTGCTACCGTTTCTGCTTCGCCATTCGGCATGGCATAACAATCTACGAATTTCGTAAGATTGTCTTGGAATGTCAATATGTACTTGTTTCCGGAGTGGGTTTCTTCTAGTGGTCCTACTATATCTAAACAGATTTTCTCAAAGGGCATTAGGGCAGTATCTGTCATTATCATCGGCATACGGTATTCCGGGCTAGCCTTCATTTTTTGGCATTTAGGGCACTTTCGAATATATTTCCTGATGGAACTGAGCATATTTCTCCACTTATATTTTTTCTTTATTTTTTTATAAGTTTTCATTACTCCTTGGTGACCACCAAACGCGGAGTCATGATAGTCTTTTAAAATTGTCCCGATTTCTTCAGGGTCTGAGATATTTTCCGGTAATGTATGCTGGGAATTTATTAGATTTTGGTTCCAAGGTAATTCGCCGTGTTCAGATGCACTGCTTTCGGATCTGCTGCTATCAGTTGAGTCAATTTCGACTAATTCATTTTGGAGGTTCCGTGGATGATTTTGGACTATATTGGGAGTTTTTGGGTTTTGATTTTCTTCTTCAATATCATTTTGTGCCTCCCTTATTTGAGCTCTCGTAACAGCATGACAATGTTTTTGTTTAGGCTTTGAGGGTGTTGGAGAACTAGAATCATTTTCGTCGATGTCGGAATCGGCTCGGTGATGTACCTGAGCTTCCACAATGAACGAATTGGGGTTTGCCTGGTTTAGCTCGGCAGGTATTCGACTAAGCGCGTCTGCATTAGTGTTATATTTTCCAGGCTTATATTCAATTTTATAATCAAACTCTGAGAGTTTATGGTGAAACCTGACTAATCTCGATGTCGGGTCTTTCACATTGAATACGCCTTTCAAGGGCTTGTGGTCTGTGTAAACCGTAAAAGCTCTACCTTGTAAATAACACCTGAAGTTCCTGGCGGCCCACACAATAGCGAGCAACTCTTTTTCTATTGTGGAGTATCTTTGTTCCGCCTTATTTAAACTTCTACTTGCATACGCTATTGGCCTGTCTTTACCTATTGCCCCTTGTGATAAAACAGCTCCCAATGCCTCGTTACTAGCATCTGTTGTTAGATTAAAAGGTTGGGTAAAATCTGGATACTTGAGTAGAGGCGGATTTATAAGGGAATTTTTAATTTCATTGAAAGAGTCTTGGCACTTTTGAGTCCAATTAAATTTGACGTCTTTCCGTAATAGATTTGTTATTGGCCTGACTATCTTTGAGAAATTAGGGATAAACTTGCGATAGTAGTTTGCCAATCCCAGAAACGATTGGGTTTGTCTCACAGTTCGGGGTTGAGGAAAATTTTGAACGCAACTTGTTTTACCTTGATCTGGAAGTGCTCCTTCGTTTGAGCATTTGTGTCCAAGGTAGATTACTTCTCGGGAAAGGAACTGACACTTTTCGGGTTGTAATTTAAGATTATGGGCTCGAAGTCTGTCGAATACCTTAGCCAGTTTCTCGTTATGATCTTGTAAATTTTTTCCATATATTACAATATCATCGAGATAGACAAAGCATTCTAATCCTTGGAGACCCGTTAGAATGTAATTCATCAGGCGTTGAAAAGTCGCAGGTGCGCCTTTCAACCCAAATGGCATTCTCTTAAATTCATAATGCCCGTAAGCGGTACTAAATGCAGTTTTTGGTCTATCCCTTGGGTCAACCAGTACTTGATGGTATCCGCTTGCAAAGTCAAGAGTAGTAAAATACCGTGAATGCCCAAGTTGATCCAGTATATCCTCTATCCTGGGTAGTGGAAAGGCATCCCCTATAGATTTCTCGTTGACTTTACGGAAATCTACTACTACGCGCCAACGTTTATTGCCGTCAGGCCCAGCTTTCTTGGGGACTACAAGTAACGGAGAATTCCATCGGCTTTTGCTTATTTGGATTATGTCATTCTCTAACATATCCTTGATCTGTTCATTTATTACAGCCCGGTGCGTTTCTGGAAGTCTATACATCTTTTGGTTTATTGGTGGCTGATTGTGCAAAATGGGGATGGTATGCTTTATGGTATTAGTGCTTGTTAGTTTATCTCCCTTTAGATAAAAAAGATCGTTATACTTATAGCATAACTCAAGAATTGATTTTTCTTCTTCGTGATTTAAATTTTCATCCAACAGTAATTCTTTACGTAAAGCCACAAGTCTGTCTGGGTTATAGCTTTTAATATGGTTTACGTTTATTGAATATGGATTGGAGTTGAAATTTGTCTTATCACCTTTGAAGTTGTATTCTGTTTTGTTATGTGTACTAGGGGAAGGTGGATCACCTTCTTTCTGATTACTTTGGGTATTTATGTCGTCCAAAGGTATATTGAGAAGTTTAATATTGTAATGACTACTTGGAACTAGAGTAAGCTTTAGTCTTCTTAGGAATACTGGTTCTATGTTTATGTTTAGAACAGATAATGGTATAAAGCTTTTATTAGGACTAACTAGGCAATTTGCGACAAATACTCCTTCTTGGATCTCCTGAGACATACAGATCATTTCTTGGTCCAATTGTAATGGTATGCTCAGTACAATTTGAGATCGAGGAGGTATTCTATTGGATCGCTGAAGTACTACTTCATATTGCCTACTTTCATCTTTTTTTGAGGTGTTCAGAGTTTCTTCCATTGGAGGTAAGGCATTTTTGTTATCTGGTGCCCGTGATTTAAATTGCTCCTCCAATTGATCACTTGGTATTTCCTCTCCATCTTCTAGGGATGTTTCGAGAGGTACCGTGAATTCAATAGGGTTGGTTTCCGTGCGAGGGAACCGGAGTAATTTATTAGGCCCTTCGATATTACAATTTTTTGCAAGAAAATCATTGCCTAGCAGCCCATCGTGGTAGATTTGGGCAATGTTTTCTACTACCTGGAGTTTGCATGGGACACTGCGGCTTAATAAAAAGTTGCCTTGGCAGTTTCCCAATGTTTCTCCTTCTCCAAATGGAGTCTTCAAAGTCACCTTTTGGCTTCGTTCTATATGTTCTGGGTTATCTAATGCTTCCTTTTTTATGATGCTTACTTCAGCTCCAGTGTCTACTATCAGCCGAACGGCTGTGTTTTTGCTTATGTCCAGTGGTAAGTCTACCACTGGTACATTTTCTCTATTTGATTGTTTTTTTGTTTGATAGGACCCTGAAGTAATTTGCGCAGTTTTATTTAATGTCGAGCCGGGGATTTTTCGGTCGACAGTGTGCCGTTTCCCGATTTTGTAGCTTCCCATCGGTTCTTCTGTTGACAAGTGGGTACTGTATGACCTCTTCTTCCACAAAACTTACACATCTCTTGAACATTAAATCTTTGTTCGTGATTTGGATTGCCCCACTGAGTGTTGTTGTTACTATTTAAGTGATTCCGTGGCGCTTTGACATTTTGTTTACAATATTGGGCATCATGCCCCTTTGTTCTGCAGTTAATACAGAAGGGAGTATTTTTACGTTTTAAACAATCATCATACGTATGTCCCTTGTATTTGCAATAACTGCAGGTGATCCTACCTAAAAGTAATTTTTGCTCTTCGTATGGTTTCTTGTCTGGATATTGAGAAGAAGAGTTCTGGAATGGAGGTGGACTTCTTAAGGATTCTCTTGCCTTACTGGCTTGAGTAAAGCACCAATTATTTGTTTGATTTTTGTCAGTATTAAAGGATACTGAAGGTACCTTTAATGACTCGAGATTTGGAGGTATACCACACTCAGTTTTTATATTAGGTTTTCCTGTATCAGTTGTCTAGGGATATATAGAGGAGTTTAAATTTTCGTGTATGGGATAACCATAAGCATTAGTAAAAGTCGAGGTATTTGGTCTAAAGAAATGGTCCGTTTGAAAAGAATTTGTATGTTGAGGTAAGTAGTTTATTGGTTGTTGAATGAAAAAGAGACCCTGTTGTAACCTTTCCATATCTAATGCTTTTTGAATGAGAGTCTCTAACGAGCTTTCATTTATTGTCAACAGATAGGCGCTTAGATGGGGTTTTTTTTGCACCACTCTTTACGGAAGCCATTGCAAAGTCCTCTATCTGTTGCTTTACTATATTAAAATTTTCAGCACCGTATTTGCTTTGTGCTGCCTCGTTACATTGTACTAAAAGTCTTTTTAGTCTAGTAGTAAATGTATTAAACGATTCTTGGGGATATTGTCGGCAAGTGATTAGTTTGTTAATTAACTCATGATATGTTTCACGAGGTAAGTAAGTCCGATAAAGCAACTGCTCAACTTCTTCAAATGTCGTGAGTGTACTGGACGCTATTAATTGATATGCATTTCCTCTCAATCTTGTTGGGAAAATTTGCATGAAGGCTGCCTTTTCCTCCTCGGCTAGACATTGTCGTACTTGTTTACAACAGCCTAGGAACGTTTGCAGTTCTGTGAGGGTTTGAGAATTAATTTCTCCAGAGAACAAAGGCACCATTTGTGCAGTAAGTTTAACTACTTTCTCATAATTCACTGGCATTTTGGCTGGTTGGTTGGGTTGCTTTCTCTGGGGAATATCTGGAGTATCGTTATTAGAAGTAGGCGCGGTTAATGATTTTTCTGTGATTAGGGCGTTTAAGCTATTTCTTCTTACTAGAAAATTAATTAGGCTGTGCCTTCTGAAACGTTTACCTGAGCGATGCTCACGATACCAGTTTACGGAAGGTCGACTTTGGGATGAATTACACTCTACACTTGGGCTATCTGGAGGACTGGTATTGTCAAATGATAATGAATTTATTGCCGTCTCAAAGGTAGAGCATGAAGAACTACGGCCAGTTTTAGGCATGAAAGCAAAATCATTCGAGTTAGAGAGAATAGGGGAGAACAGGGAATAAGAACGAATTTATTGTTGCTTCAAAACCTGAGCAAGCAGGGCTTTGATCAGATTTGTGCATGAAAGCAGACTTTTCTCGAAAAAGTAGGTAGTCTTGACTAGTTTTGTATATACGTATGTATATGAATAATCTTGAAAAAAAAGAACAAGTTTGACGGAATATGTGCAGAATCCTCTCGAAGAAACGATAGTTTAACTAATTTTTATGTACATATATATATATGCTTGAATATATGTTAATAACAGAAGTTTGATTGAAGATGTATTACACTGACATTATTTGATGTGTGTTTTATACTAAATAGTTTATTTAAAGTATTTTGGGGAGATGGCAATGAGTAATATTGAAGCTCTGCCAATCGCTGAATTTAGATTGAAACTTACTTAGTGCTTGATGTATGTAGTTTCAGCAATGCTTTGATGTCTGTCCAAAATGTGGATTTTACGTCTTCTTAAGATCTGAGCCGATAAATTTCCTTAGAAGTATATTCCCTTTATTTCTTGTAGTAGTTGTTGGAATTAAATCAGGAACAAACAAATTAAGTCAGAAGTGCCCTAACGTCATGCTTTTGACGCTAGTTTTTGTTTCACTTCTATGTGGGTTCGAGGATCAAGGTTTTTCAAGTATATTGAATTAACTTCCTTGATCCTACCGGCTGCGCCAAATTGTTAAGTAGGAATTTATCCTACTTAAACTTTGCTGTGGTTTCTTTGTGGAGAAACCGTTTGACTTAATTTTTTGTTTTTCCCAGCAGCGACTGTCGTATCTCTAATGTGAGAGTAGATGCGTGGAGTAGCTTGTTAAAGCACAACTCCTAGTGTTAATATGGAGTAGCTTGTTTAAAGCACAACTCCTAGTATTATTATGGAGTAGCTTGTTTAAAGCACAACTCCTAGTGTTAGTATGGAGTAGCTTGTTTAAGCACAACTCCTAGTGTTAGTATGGAGTAGCTTGTTTAAAGCACAACTCCTAATTCAAACGAACTGTTTACTGTACACTTCTTCCAATCGATTGCTCTCGACTTCTTTATTTAACTCGACTCTTTCTTTTACAATTTCTTACCTTATTTATACAGAGTAATCTTATTAATACGGAAATAAATGAAATACTTCCGACCAAACATTTTGTATATAACAGTACAAAGTGTTAGGTCATTTGCACTTCATTTATTTCTGTTTATAAATAAATCGCGGCACTCGTCGCTTCCGTACATACATACATATATTTTTCTCTGACTAGAATCGTACTGAGCGTTTCGTCAGTACTTTATCGCATTTGTTTTTACATACGTACATACATAAATCTCGACAAACGCTAATCGCTTGTTGTTTGTTCATCGTGATATTCATGATTTACATACATACCTACACAAATATCATTTTTTTCATACACAAATCGTGAACCATCATTTGGTCACCTGGGTTCTACCGCCGGCGCAAGGTTATCGTATTACAACGTGCGAATTCTTGCGCGCAGGGTATTGCGTCACTCAATCTACCTTAGTTATTTCCTCAACTTGTTAAGTAATTGGGGAAGGTCAGTAATGAGTGGAATTATAATTGAATGAAAATGATGTAGGTATGTATGTTCATTGAAAAATGATGAAAATATGTATGCTTGCGTTTGCTAGCATTTCTTTGATAATTGTTGTAGGTATGTACGTATGTTACAATGCTCACTTAAAATTGTAGATGGAGGTATGTATGTAACACTGTCGCAAATTTTAAATACGCCGAGGATTGCCTTTTCTATAGTAAATTTTTCAAAAAATATTTTTTTACTGTCGCAAATTTTAAATACGCCGAGTATTGCCTTTTCTAAAGTAAATTTTTCAAAAAAATTATTTTTTACTGTCGCAAATTTTAAATACGCCGAGGATTGCCTTTTCTGTAGTGAATTTGTCAACAAATAATTTTTTACTGTCGCAAATTTTAAATACACCGAGGACTGCCTTTTCTATAGTGAATTTGTCAAAAAATAATTTTTTACTGTCGCAAATTTTAAATATACCGAGGATTTAATTTTCTGTAGAGAATTTGTCAAAAAATATTTTTTTGCTATCGCAAATTTTAAAAACGCCCAGGATTGCCTTTTCTATAGTAAATTTTTCAAAAAATATTTTTTTAATGTCGCAAATTTTAAATACGCCGAGGATTGCCTTTTCTATAGTGAATTTGTCAAAAAATATTTTTTTACTGCCGCAAATTTTAAATATACCGAGGATTTAATTTTCTATAGTGAATTTTTTAAAAAATTATTTTTTTCTGTCGCAAATTTTAAATACGCCGATGATTGCCTTTTCTATAGTAAATTTATCAAAAAATAATTTTTTACTGTCGCAAATTTTAAATACGCCGAGTATTGCCTTTTCTATAGTAAATTTTTCAAAAAATAATTTTTTACTGTCGCAAATTTTAAATACACCGAGATTGCCTTTTCTATAGTGAATTTTTCAAAAAATTATTTTTTGCTGTCGCAAATTTTAAATACGCCGAGGATTGCCTTTTCTATAGTAAATTTTTCAAAAAATAATTTTTTACTGTCGCACATTTTAAATACGCAGAGGATTGCCTTTTCTATAGTGAATTTGTAAAATAATATTTTTTACTGTCGCAAATTTTAAATACGCCGAGGATTGCCTTTTCTATAGTGAATTTGTCAAAAAATATTTTTTTACTGCCGCAAATTTTAAATATACCGAGGATTTAATTTTCTATAGTGAATTTTTTAAAAAATTATTTTTTTCTGTCGCAAATTTTAAATACGCCGATGATTGCCTTTTCTATAGTAAATTTATCAAAAAATAATTTTTTACTGTCGCAAATTTTAAATACGCCGAGTATTGCCTTTTCTATAGTAAATTTTTCAAAAAATAATTTTTTACTGTCGCAAATTTTAAATACGCCGAGGATTGCCTTTTCTATAGTGAATTTGTCAAACAATAATTTTTTACTGTCGCAAATTTTAAATATACCGAGGATTTAATTTTCTATAGTGAATTTTTCAAAAAATTATTTTTTGCTGTCGCAAATTTTAAATACGCCGAGGATTGCCTTTTCTATAGTAAATTTTTCAAAAAATATTTTTTTACTGTCGCAAATTTTAAATACGCCGAGTATTGCCTTTTCTAAAGTAAATTTTTCAAAAAAATTATTTTTTACTGTCGCAAATTTTAAATACGCCGAGGATTGCCTTTTCTGTAGTGAATTTGTCAACAAATAATTTTTTACTGTCGCAAATTTTAAATACGCCGAGGATTGCCTTTTCTATAGTAAATTTTTCAAAAAATATTTTTTTAATGTCGCAAATTTTAAAAACGCCGAGTATTGCCTTTTCTATAGTAAATTTTTCAAAAAATATTTTTTTACTGTCGCAAATTTTAAATACGCCGAGTATTGGATTTTCTAAAGTAAATTTTTCAAAAAAATTATTTTTTACTGTCGCAAATTTTAAATACGCCGAGGATTGCCTTTTCTGTAGTGAATTTGTCAACAAATAATTTTTTACTGTCGCAAATTTTAAATACGCCGAGGATTGCCTTTTCTATAGTAAATTTTTCAAAAAATATTTTTTTACTGTCCAAATTTTAAATACGCCGAGTATTGCCTTTTCTAAAGTAAATTTTTCAAAAAAATTATTTTTTACTGTCGCAAATTTTAAATGCGCCGAGGATTGCCTTTTCTGTAGTGAATTTGTCAACAAATAATTTTTTACTGTCGCAAATTTTAAATACGCCGAGGATTGCCTTTTCTATAGTGAATTTGTCAAAAAATATTTTTTTACTGCCGCAAATTTTAAATATACCGAGGATTTAATTTTCTATAGTGAATTTTTCAAAAAATTGTTTTTTTCTGTCGCAAATTTTAAATACGCCGATGATTGCCTTTTCTATAGTAAATTTATCAAAAAATAATTTTTTACTGTCGCAAATTTTAAATACGCCGAGTATTGCCTTTTCTATAGTAAATTTTTCAAAAAATAATTTTTTACTGTCGCAAATTTTAAATACGCCGAGGATTGCCTTTTCTATAGTGAATTTGTCAAACAATAATTTTTTACTGTCGCAAATTTTAAATATACCGAGGATTTAATTTTCTATAGTCAATTTTTCAAAAAATTATTTTTTGCTGTCGCAAATTTTAAATACGCCGAGGATTGCCTTTTCTATAGTAAATTTTTCAAAAAATATTTTATTACTGTCGCAAATTTTAAATACGCCGAGTATTGCCTTTTCTATAGTAAATTTTTTAAAAAATAATTTTTTACTGTCGCAAATTTTAAATACGCCGCGGATTGCCTTTTCTATAGTGAATTTGTCCAAAAATAATTTTTTACTCTCGCAAATTTTAAATACACCGAGGACTGCCTTTTCTATAGTGAATTTGTCAAAAAATAATTTTTTACTGTCGCAAATTTTAAATACACCGAGGATTAAATTTTCTATAGTGAATTTGTCAAAAAATATTTTTTTGCTGTCGCAAATTTTAAAAACGCCCAGGATTGCCTTTTCTATAGTGAATTTGTCAAAAAATAATTTTTTACTGTCGCAAATTTTAAATACGCCACGGATTGCCTTTTCTATAGTGAATTTGTCAAACAATAATTTTTTACTGTCGAAAATTTTAAACACGCCGAGAATTGCCTTTTCTGTAGTAAATTTTTCAAAAAATTATATTTTACTATCGCAAATTTTAAATACGCCGAGTATTGCCTTTTCTATAGTAAATTTTTCAAAAAATAATTTTTTACTGTCGCAAATTTTAAATACGCCGAGGATTGCCTTTTCTATAGTGAATTTGTCAAAATAATATTTTTTACTGTCGCAAATTTTAAATACACCGAGGATTGCCTTTTATATAGTGAATTTGTCAAACAATAATTTTTTACTGTCGCAAATTTTAAATATACCGAGGATTTAATTTTCTATAGTGAATTTGTCAAAAAATTATTTTTTACTGTCGCATATTTTAAAAAGGCCCAGGATTGCCTTTTCTATAGTGAATTTGTCAAAAAAAAATTTTTTACTGTCGCAAATTTTAAATATACAGAGGATTGCCTTTTCTATAGTAAATTTTTCAAAGAATAATTTTTTACTGCCGCAAATTTTAATTACGCCGAGGATTACCTTTACTATAGTAAATTTGTCAAAAAATAATTTTTTACTTTCGAAAATTTTAAATACGCCTAGCGTTGCCCTTTCTATAGTGAATTTTTCAAAAAATTATTTTTTGCTGTCGCAAATTTTAAATACGCCGAGGATTGCCTTTTCTATAGTAAATTTTTCAAAAAATAATTTTTTACTGTCGCACATTTTAAATACGCAGAGGATTGCCTTTTCTATAGTGAATTTGTAAAATAATATTTTTTACTGTCGCAAATTTTAAATACGCCGAGGATTGCCTTTTCTATAGTGAATTTGTCAAAAAATATTTTTTTACTGCCGCAAATTTTAAATATACCGAGGATTTAATTTTCTATAGTGAATTTTTCAAAAAATTATTTTTCTGTCGCAAATTTTAAATACGCCGAGGATTGCCTTTTCTATAGTAAATTTATCAAAAAATAATTTTTTACTGTCGCAAATTTTAAATACGCCGAGTATTGCCTTTTCTATAGTAAATTTTTCAAAAAATAATTTTTTACTGTCGCAAATTTTAAATACGCCGAGGATTGCCTTTTCTATAGTGAATTTGTCAAAAAATAATTTTTTACTGTCGCAAATTTTAAATACACCGAGGACTGCCTTTTCTATAGTGAATTTGTCAAAAAATAATTTTTTACTGTCGCAAATTTTAAATATACCGAGGATTTAATTTTCTATAGTGAATTTTTCAAAAAATTATTTTTTGCTGTCGCAAATTTTAAATACGCCGAGGATTGCCTTTTCTATAGTAAATTTTTGAAAAAATAATTTTTTACTGTCGCAAATTTTAAATACGCCGAGGATTGCCTTTTCTGTAGTGAATTTGTCAAAAAATAATTTTTTACTGTCGCAAATTTTAAATACGCCGAGGATTGCCTTTTTTATAGTAACTTTATCAAAAAATTATTTTTTATTGTCGCAAATTTTAAATACGCCGAGGATTGCCTTTTCTATAGTAAATTATTCAAAAAATGTTTTTTTACTGTCGCAAATTTTAAATACGCCGAGTATTGCCTTTTCTATAGTAAATTTTTTAAAAAATAATTTTTTACTGTCGCAAATTTTAAATACGCCGAGGATTGCCTTTTCTGTAGTGAATATGTCAAAAAATAATTTTTTACTGTCGCAAATTTTAAATACGCCGAGGATTGCCTTTTCTATAGTAAATTTTTCAAAAAATATTTTTTTACTGTCGCAAATTTTAAATACGCCGAGTATTGCCTTTTCTATAGTAAATTTTTCAAAAAAATTATTTTTTACTGTCGCAAATTTTAAATACGCCGAGGATTGCCTTTTCTGTAGTGAATTTGTCAAAAAATAATTTTTTACTGTCGCAAATTTTAAATACGCCGAGGATTGCCTTTTCTGTAGTGAATTTGTCAAAAAATAATTTTTTACTGTCGCAAATTTTAAATACGCCGAGGATTGCCTTTTTTATAGTAAATTTATCAAAAAATTATTTTTTATTGTCGCAAATTTTAAATACGCCGAGGATTGCCTTTTCTATAGTAAATTATTCAAAAAATATTTTTTTACTGTCGCAAATTTTAAATACGCCGTGTATTGCCTTTTCTATAGTAAATTTTTTAAAAAATAATTTTTTACTGTCGCAAATTTTAAATACGCCGAGGATTGCCTTTTCTGTAGTGAATATGTCAAAAAATAATTTTTTACTGTCGCAAATTTTAAATACGCCGAGGATTGCCTTTTCTATAGTAAATTTTTCAAAAAATATTTTTTTACTGTCGCAAATTTTAAATACGCCGAGTATTGCCTTTTCTATAGTAAATTTTTCAAAAAAATTATTTTTTACTGTCGCAAATTTTAAATACGCCGAGGATTGCCTTTTCTGTAGTGAATTTGTCAAAAAATAATTTTTTACTGTCGCAAATTTTAAATACGCCGAGGATTGCCTTTTCTATAGTAAATTTTTCAAAAAATATTTTTTTACTGTCGCAAATTTTAAATACGCCGAGTATTGCCTTTTCTATAGTAAATTTTTTAAAAAATAATTTTTTACTGTCGCAAATTTTAAATACGCCGAGGATTGCCTTTTCTGTAGTGAATTTGTCAAAAAATAATTTTTTACTGTCGCAAATTTTAAATATACCGAGGATTTAATTTTCTATAGTGAATTTGTCAAAAAATATTTTTTTGCTATCGCAAATTTTAAAAACGCCCAGGATTGCCTTTTCTATAGTGAATTTGTCAAAAAATAATTTTTTACTGTCGCAAATTTTAAATACGCCGCGGATTGCCTTTTCTATAGTGAATTTGTCAAACAATAATTTTTTACTGTCGAAAATTTTAAACACGCCGAGAATTGCCTTTTCTATAGTAAATTTTTCAAAAAATTATATTTTACTATCGCAAATTTTAAATACGCCGAGTATTGCCTTTTCTATAGTAAATGTTTCAAAAAATAATTTTTTACTGTCGCAAATTTTAAATACGCCGAGGATTGCCTTTTCTATAGTGAATTTGTCAAAATAATATTTTTTACTGTCGCAAATTTTAAATACACCGAGGATTGCCTTTTCTATAGTGAATTTGTCAAACAATAATTTTTTACTGTCGCAAATTTTAAATATACCGAGGATTTAATTTTCTATAGTGAATTTGTCAAAAAATAATTTTTTACTGTCGCAAATTTTAAAAACTCCCAGGATTGCCTTTTCTATAGTGAATTTGTCAAAAAATAATTTTTTACTGTCGCAAATTTTAAATATACAGAGGATTGCCTTTTCTATAGTAAATTTTTCAAAAAATAATTTTTTACTGTCGCAAATTTTAATTACGCCGAGGATTACCTTTACTATAGTAAATTTGTCAAAAAATAATTTGTTACTTTCGAAAATTTTAAATACGCCTAGCGTTGCCCTTTCTATAGTGAATTTGTCAAAAAATAATTTTTTATTGTCGCAAATTTTAAATACGCCCAGGATTGCCTTTTCTATAGTAAATTTTTCAAAAAATAATTTTTTACTGTCGCAAATTGTAAATACGCCGTATGATTGCCTTCTCTATAGTGAATTTGTCAAAATAATATTTTTTACTGTCACAAATTTTAACTACGCCGCGGATTGCCTTTTCTATAGTGAATTTGTCAAAAAATAATTTTTTACTGTCGCAAATTTTAAATACACCGAGATTGCCTTTTCTATAGTGAATTTTTCAAAAAATTATTTTTTGCTGTCGCAAATTTTAAATACGCCGAGGATTGCCTTTTCTATAGTAAATTTTTCAAAAAATAATTTTTTACTGTCGCACATTTTAAATACGCAGAGGATTGCCTTTTCTATAGTGAATTTGTAAAATAATATTTTTTACTGTCGCAAATTTTAAATACGCCGAGGATTGCCTTTTCTATAGTGAATTTGTCAAAAAATATTTTTTTACTGCCGCAAATTTTAAATATACCGAGGATTTAATTTTCTATAGTGAATTTTTCAAAAAATTATTTTTTTCTGTCGCAAATTTTAAATACGCCGAGGATTGCCTTTTCTATAGTAAATTTATCAAAAAATAATTTTTTACTGTCGCAAATTTTAAATACGCCGAGTATTGCCTTTTCTATAGTAAATTTTTCAAAAAATAATTTTTTACTGTCGCAAATTTTAAATACGCCGAGGATTGCCTTTTCTATAGTGAATTTGTCAAACAATAATTTTTTACTGTCGCAAATTTTAAATATACCGAGGATTTAATTTTCTACAGTAAATTTTTTAAAAAATAATTTTTTACTGTCGCAAATTTTAAATACGCCGAGGATTGCCTTTTCTATAGTGAATTTGTCAAAAAATAATTTTTTACTGTCGCAAATTTTAAATACACCGAGGACTGCCTTTTCTATAGTGAATTTGTCAAAAAATAATTTTTTACTGTCGCAAATTTTAAATATACCGAGGATTTAATATTCTATAGTGAATTTGTCAAAAAATATTTTTTTGCTGTCGCAAATTTTAAAAACGCCCAGGATTGCCTTTTCTATAGTGAATTTGTCAAAAAATAATTTTTTACTGTCGCAAATTTTAAATACGCCACGGATTGCCTTTTCTATAGTGAATTTGTCAAACAATAATTTTTTACTGTCGCAAATTTTAAATACGACGAGGATTGCCTTTTCTATAGTAAATTTATCAAAAAATAATTTTTTACTGTCGCAAATTTTAAATACGCCGAGTATTGCCTTTTCTATAGTAAATTTTTCAAAAAATAATTTTTTACTGTCGCAAATTTTAAATACGCCGAGGATTGCCTTTTCTATAGTGAATTTGTCAAACAATAATTTTTTACTGTCGGAAATTTTAAATATACCGAGGATTTAATTTTCTATAGTGAATTTTTCAAAAAATTATTTTTTGCTGTCGCAAATTTTAAATACGCCGAGGATTGCCTTTTCTATAGTAAATTTTTCAAAAAATAATTTTTTACTGTCGCAAATTTTAAATACGCCGAGGATTGCCTTTTCTATAGTGAATTTGTCAAACAATAATTTTTTACTGTCGCAAATTTTAAATATACCGAGGATTTAATTTTCTATAGTGAATTTTTCAAAAAATTATTTTTTGCTGTCGCAAATTTTAAATACGCCGAGGATTGCCTTTTCTATAGTAAATTTTTCAAAAAATATTTTTTTACTGTCGCAAATTTTAAATACGCCGAGGGTTGCCTTTTCTATAGTAAATTATTCAAAAAATATTTTTTTACTGTCGCAAATTTTAAATACGCCGAGTATTGCCTTTTCTATAGTAAATTTTTTAAAAAATAATTTTTTACTGTCGCAAATTTTAAATACGCCGAGGATTGCCTTTTCTGTAGTGAATATGTCAAAAAATAATTTTTTACTGTCGCAAATTTTAAATACGCCGAGGATTGCCTTTTCTATAGTAAATTTTTCAAAAAATATTTTTTTACTGTCGCAAATTTTAAATACGCCGAGTATTGCCTTTTCTATAGTAAATTTTTCAAAAAAATTATTTTTTACTGTCGCAAATTTTAAATACGCCGAGGATTGCCTTTTCTGTAGTGAATTTGTCAAAAAATAATTTTTTACTGTCGCAAATTTTAAATACGCCGAGGATTGAATTTTCTATAGTAAATTTTTCAAAAAATATTTTTTTACTGTCGCAAATTTTAAATACGCCGAGTATTGCCTTTTCTATAGTAAATTTTTTAAAAAATAATTTTTTACTGTCGCAAATTTTAAATACGCCGAGGATTGCCTTTTCTGTAGTGAATTTGTCAAAAAATAATTTTTTACTGTCGCAAATTATAAATACACCGAGGACTGCCTTTTCTATAGTGAATTTGTCAAAAAATAATTTTTTACTGTCGCAAATTTTAAATATACCGAGGATTTAATTTTCTATAGTGAATTTGTCAAAAAATATTTTTTTGCTATCGCAAATTTTAAAAACGCCCAGGATTGCTTTTTCTATAGTGAATTTGTCAAAAAATAATTTTCTACTGTCGCAAATTTTAAATACGCCGCGGATTGCCTTTTCTATAGTGAATTTGTCAAACAATAATTTTTTACTGTCGAAAATTTTAAACACGCCGAGAATTGCCTTTTCTATAGTAAATTTTTCAAAAAATTATATTTTACTATCGCAAATTTTAAATACGCCGAGTATTGAATTTTCTATAGTAAATGTTTCAAAAAATAATTTTTTACTGTCGCAAATTTTAAATACGCCGAGGATTGCCTTTTCTATAGTGAATTTGTCAAAATAAAATTTTTTCTGTCGCAAATTTTAAATACACCGAGGATTGCCTTTTCTATAGTGAATTTGTCAAACAATAATTTTTTACTGTCGCAAATTTTAAATATACCGAGGATTTAATTTTCTATAGTGAATTTGTCAAAAAATAATTTTTTACTGTCGCAAATTTTAAAAACGCCCAGGATTGCCTTTTCTATAGTGAATTTGTCAAAAAATAATTTTTTACTGTCGCAAATTTTAAATATACAGAGGATTGCCTTTTCTATAGTAAATTTTTCAAAGAATAATTTTTTACTGTCGCAAATTTTAATTACGCCGAGGATTACCTTTACTATAGTAAATTTGTCAAAAAATAATTTGTTACTTTCGAAAATTTTAAATACGCCTAGCTTTGCCCTTTCTATAGTGAATTTGTCAAAAAATAATTTTTTATTGTCGCAAATTTTAAATACGCCCAGGATTGCCTTTTCTATAGTAAATTTTTCAAAAAATAATTTTTTACTGTCGCAAATTGTAAATACGCCGTATGATTGCCTTCTCTATAGTGAATTTGTCAAAATAATATTTTTTACTGTCACAAATTTTAACTACGCCGCGGATTGCCTTTTCTATAGTGAATTTGTCAAAAAATAATTTTTTACTGTCGCAAATTTTAAATACACCGAGATTGCCTTTTCTATAGTAAATTTTTCAAAAAATTATTTTTTGCTATCGCAAATTTTAAATACGCCGAGGATTGCCTTTTCTATAGTAAATTTTTCAAAAAATAATTTTTTACTGTCGCACATTTTAAATACGCAGAGGATTGCCTTTTCTATAGTGAATTTGTAAAATAATATTTTTTACTGTCGCAAATTTTAAATACGCCGAGGATTGCCTTTTCTATAGTGAATTTGTCAAAAAATATTTTTTTACTGCCGCAAATTTTAAATATACCGAGGATTTAATTTTCTATAGTGAATTTTTCAAAAAATTATTTTTTTCTGTCGCAAGTTTTAAATACGCCGAGGATTGCCTTTTCTATAGTAAATTTATGAAAAAATAATTTTTTACTGTCGCAAATTTTAAATACGCCGAGTATTGCCTTTTCTATAGTAAATTTTTCAAAAAATAATTTTTTACTGTCGCAAATTTTAAATACGCCGAGGATTGCCTTTTCTATAGTGAATTTGTCAAACAATAATTTTTTACTGTCGCAAATTTTAAATATACCGAGGATTTAATTTTCTATAGTGAATTTTTCAAAAAATTATTTTTTGCTGTCGCAAATTTTAAATACGCCGAGGATTGCCTTTTCTATAGTAAATTTTTCAAAAAATATTTTTTTACTGTCGCAAATTTTAAATACGCCGAGTATTGCCTTTTCTATAGTAAATTTTTTAAAAAATAATTTTTTACTGTCGCAAATTTTAAATACGCCGAGGATTGCCTTTTCTATAGTGAATTTGTCAAAAAATAATTTTTTACTGTCGCAAGTTTTAAATACACCGAGGACTGCCTTTTCTATAGTGAATTTGTCAAAAAATAATTTTTTACTGTCGCAAATTTTAAATATACCGAGGATTTAATTTTCTATAGTGAATTTGTCAAAAAATATTTTTTTGCTGTCGCAAATTTTAAAAACGCCCAGGATTGCCTTTTCTATAGTGAATTTGTCAAAAAATAATTTTTTACTGTCGCAAATTTTAAATACGCCACGGATTGCCTTTTCTATAGTGAATTTGTCAAACAATAATTTTTTACTGTCGAAAATTTTAAACACGCCGAGAATTGCCTTTTCTGTAGTAAATTTTTCAAAAAATTATATTTTACTATCGCAAATTTTAAATACGCCGAGTATTGCCTTTTCTATAGTAAATTTTTCAAAAAATAATTTTTTACTGTCGCAAATTTTAAATACGCCGAGGATTACCTTTTCTATAGTGAATTTGTCAAAATGATATTTTTTACTGTCGCAAATTTTAAATACACTGAGGATTGCCTTTTATATAGTGAATTTGTCAAACAATAATTTTTTACTGTCGCAAATTTTAAATATACCGAGGATTTAATTTTCTATAGTGAATTTGTCAACAAATTATTTTTTACTGTCGCAAATTTTAAAAACGCCCAGGATTGCCTTTTCTATAGTGAATTTGTCAAAAAAAGTTTTTTACTGTCGCAAATTTTAAATATACAGAGGATTGCCTTTTCTATAGTAAATTTTTCAAAGAATAATTTTTTACTGTCGCAAATTTTAATTACGCCGAGGATTACCTTTACTATAGTAAATTTGTCAAAAAATAATTTTTTACTTTCGAAAATTTTAAATACGCCTAGCGTTGCCCTTTCTATAGTGAATTTTTCAAAAAATTATTTTTTGCTGTCGCAAATTTTAAAGACGCCGAGGATTGCCTTTTCTATAGTAAATTTTTCAAAAATAATTTTTTACTGTCGCACATTTTAAATACGCAGAGGATTGCCTTTTCTATAGTGAATTTGTAAAATAATATTTTTTACTGTCGCAAATTTTAAATACGCCGAGGATTGCCTTTTCTATAGTTAATTTGTCAAAAAATGTTTTTTTACTGCCGCAAATTTTAAATATACCGAGGATTTAATTTTCTATAGTGAATTTTTAAAAAAATAATTTTTTACTGTCGCAAATTTTAAAAACGCCCAGGATTGCCTTTTCTATAGTGAATTTGTCAAAAAATAATTTTTTACTGTCGCAAATTTTAAATATACAGAGGATTGCCTTTTCTATAGTAAATTTATCAAAAAATAATTTTTTACTGTCGCAAATTTTAAATACGCCGAGTATTGCCTTTTCTATAGTAAATTTTTCAAAAAATAATTTTTTACTGTCGCAAATTTTAAATACGCCGAGGATTGCCTTTTCTATAGTGAATTTGTCAAAAAATAATTTTTTACTGTCGCAAATTTTAAATACACCGAGGACTGCCTTTTCTATAGTGAATTTGTCAAAAAATAATTTTTTACTGTCGCAAATTTTAAATATACCGAGGATTTAATTTTCTATAGTGAATTTTTCAAAAAATTATTTTTTGCTGTCGCAAATTTTAAATACGCCGAGGATTGCCTTTTCTATAGTAAATTTTTCAAAAAATATTTTTTTACTGTCGCAAATTTTAAATACGCCGAGTATTGCCTTTTCTATAGTAAATTTTTTAAAAAATAATTTTTTACTGTCGCAAATTTTAAATACGCCGAGGATTGCCTTTTCTATAGTGAATTTGTCAAAAAATAATTTTTTACTGTCGCAAATTTTAAATACACCGAGGACTGCCTTTTCTATAGTGAATTTGTCAAAAAATAATTTTTTACTGTCGCAAATTTTAAATATACCGAGGATTTAATTTTCTATAGTGAATTTGTCAAAATAATATTTTTTACTGTCGCAAATTTTAAATACACCGAGGATTGCCTTTTCTATAGTGAATTTGTCAAACAATAGTTTTTTACTGTCGCAAATTTTAAATATACCGAGGATTTAATTTTCTATAGTGAATTTGTAAAAAAATAATTTTTTACTGTCGCAAATTTTAAAAACGCCCAGGATTGCCTTTTCTATAGTGAATTTGTCAAAAAATAATTTTTTACTGTCGCAAATTTTAAATATACAGAGGATTGCCTTTTCTATAGTAAATTTTGCAAAGAATAATTTTTTACTGTCGCAAATTTTAATTACGCCGAGGATTACCTTTACTATAGTAAATTTGTCAAAAAATAATTTTTTACTTTCGAAAATTTTAAATACGCCTAGCGTTGCCCTTTCTATAGTGAATTTGTTAAAAAATAATTTTTTATTGTCGCAAATTTTAAATACGCCCAGGATTGCCTTTTCTATAGTAAATTTTTCAAAAAATAATTTTTTACTGTCGCAAATTGTAAATACGCCGAGAATTGCCTTCTCTATAGTGAATTTGTCAAAATAATATTTTTTACTGTCACAAATTTTAACTACGCGGCGGATTGCCTTTTCTATAGTGAATTTGTCAAAAAATAATTTTTTACTGTCGCAAATTTTAAATACACCGAGATTGCCTTTTCTATAGTGAATTTTTCAAAAAATTATTTTTTGCTGTCGCAAATTTTAAATACGCCGAGGATTGCCTTTTCTATAGTAAATTTTTCAAAAAATAATTTTTTACTGTCGCACATTTTAAATACGCAGAGGATTGCCTTTTCTATAGTAAATTTATCAAAAAATAATTTTTTACTGTCGCAAATTTTAAATACGCCGAGTATTGCCTTTTCTATAGTAAATTTTTCAAAAAATTATTTTTTACTGTCGCAAATTTTAAATACGCCGAGGATTGCCTTTTCTATAGTGAATTTGTCAAACCATAATTTTTTACTGTCGCAAATTTTAAATATACCGAGGGCTTAATTTTCTATAGTGAATTTGTCAAAAAATAATTTTTTACTGTCGCAAATTTTAAAAACGCCCAGGATTGCCTTTTCTATAGTGAATTTGTCAAAAAATAATTTTTTACTGTCGCAAATTTTAAATATACAGAGGATTGCCTTTTCTATAGTAAATTTTTCAAAGAATAATTTTTTACTGTCGCAAATTTTAATTACGCCGAGGATTACCTTTACTATAGTAAATTTGTCAAAAAATAATTTTTTACTGTCGCAAATTTTAAATATACAGAGGATTGCCTTTTCTATAGTGAATTTTTCAAAAAATTATTTTTTGCTGTCGCAAATTTTAAATACGCCGAGGATTGCCTTTTCTATAGTAAATTTTTCAAAAAATAATTTTTTACTGTCGCACATTTTAAATACGCAGAGGATTGCCTTTTCTATAGTGAATTTGTAAAATAATATTTTTTACTGTCGCAAATTTTAAATACGCCGAGGATTGCCCTTTCTATAGTGAATTTGTCAAAAAATAATTTTTTATTGTCGCAAATTTTAAATATACCGAGGATTTAATTTTCTATAGTGAATTTTTCAGAAAATTATTTTTTTCTGTCGCAAATTTTAAATACGCCGAGGATTGCCTTTTCTATAGTGAATTTGTCAATAAATAATTTTTTACTGTCGCAAATTTTAAATATACAGAGGATTGCCTTTTCTATAGTAAATTTTTCAAAGAATAATATTTTACTGTCGCAAATTTTAATTACGCCGAGGATTACCTTTACTATAGTAAATTTGTCAAAAAATAATTTGTTACTTTCGAAAATTTTAAATACGCCTAGCGTTGCCCTTTCTATAGTGAATTTGTCAAAAAATAATTTTTTATTGTCGCAAATTTTAAATACGCCCAGGATTGCATTTTCTATAGTAAATTTTTCAAAAAATAATTTTTTACTGTCGCAAATTGTAAATACGCCGTATGATTGCCTTCTCTATAGTGAATTTGTCAAAATAATATTTTTTACTGTCACAAATTTTAACTACGCCGCGGATTGCCTTTTCTATAGTGAATTTGTCAAAAAATAATTTTTTACTGTCGCAAATTTTAAATACACCGAGATTGCCTTTTCTATAGTGAATTTTTCAAAAAATTATTTTTTGCTGTCGCAAATTTTAAATACGCCGAGGATTGCCTTTTCTATAGTAAATTTTTCAAAAAATAATTTTTTACTGTCGCACATGTTAAATACGCAGAGGATTGCCTTTTCTATAGTGAATTTGTAAAATAATATTTTTTACTGTCGCAAATTTTAAATACGCCGAGGATTGCCTTTTCTATAGTGAATTTGTCAAAAAATATTTTTTTACTGCCGCAAATTTTAAATATACCGAGGATTTAATTTTCTATAGTGAATTTTTCAAAAAATTATTTTTTTCTGTCGCAAATTTTAAATACGCCGAGGATTGCTTTTTCTATAGTAAATTTATCAAAAAATAATTTTTTACTGTCGCAAATTTTAAATACGCCGAGTATTGCCTTTTCTATAGTAAATTTTTCAAAAAATAATTTTTTACTGTCGCAAATTTTAAATACGCCGAGGATTGCCTTTTCTATAGTGAATTTGTCAAAAAATAATTTTTTACTGTCGCAAATTTTAAATATACCGAGGATTTAATTTTCTATAGTGAATTTTTCAAAAAATTATTTTTTGCTGTCGCAAATTTTAAATACGCCGAGGATTGCCTTTTCTATAGTAAATTTTTCAAAAAATATTTTTTTACTGTCGCAAATTTTAAATACGCCGAGTATTGCCTTTTCTATAGTAAATTTTTTAAAAAATAATTTTTTACTGTCGCAAATTTTAAATACGCCGAGGATTGCCTTTTCTATAGTGAATTTGTCAAAAAATAATTTTTTACTGTCGCAAATTTTAAATACACCGAGGACTGCCTTTTCTATAGTGAATTTGTCAAAAAATAATTTTTTACTGTCGCAAATTTTAAATATACCGAGGATTTAATTTTCTATAGTGAATTTGTCAAAATAATATTTTTTACTGTCGCAAATTTTAAATACACCGAGGATTGCCTTTTCTATAGTGAATTTGTCAAACAATAGTTTTTTACTGTCGCAAATTTTAAATATACCGAGGATTTAATTTTCTATAGTGAATTTGTAAAAAAATAATTTTTTACTGTCGCAAATTTTAAAAACGCCCAGGATTGCCTTTTCTATAGTGAATTTGTCAAAAAATAATTTTTTACTGTCGCAAATTTTAAATATACAGAGGATTGCCTTTTCTATAGTAAATTTTGCAAAGAATAATTTTTTACTGTCGCAAATTTTAATTACGCCGAGGATTACCTTTACTATAGTAAATTTGTCAAAAAATAATTTTTTACTTTCGAAAATTTTAAATACGCCTAGCGTTGCCCTTTCTATAGTGAATTTGTTAAAAAATAATTTTTTATTGTCGCAAATTTTAAATACGCCCAGGATTGCCTTTTCTATAGTAAATTTTTCAAAAAATAATTTTTTACTGTCGCAAATTGTAAAATACGCCGAGAATTGCCTTCTCTATAGTGAATTTGTCAAAATAATATTTTTTACTGTCACAAATTTTAACTACGCGGCGGATTGCCTTTTCTATAGTGAATTTGTCAAAAAATAATTTTTTACTGTCGCAAATTTTAAATACACCGAGATTGCCTTTTCTATAGTGAATTTTCAAAAAATTATTTTTTGCTGTCGCAAATTTTAAATACGCCGAGGATTGCCTTTTCTATAGTAAATTTTTCAAAAAATAATTTTTTACTGTCGCACATTTTAAATACGCAGAGGATTGCCTTTTCTATAGTAAATTTATCAAAAAATAATTTTTTACTGTCGCAAATTTAAATACGCCGAGTATTGCCTTTTCTATAGTAAATTTTTCAAAAAATTATTTTTTACTGTCGCAAATTTTAAATACGCCGAGGATTGCCTTTTCTATAGTGAATTTGTCAAACCATAATTTTTTACTGTCGCAAATTTTAAATATACCGAGGGGCTTAATTTTCTATAGTGAATTTGTCAAAAAATAATTTTTTACTGTCGCAAATTTTAAAAACGCCCAGGATTGCCTTTTCTATAGTGAATTTGTCAAAAAATAATTTTTTACTGTCGCAAATTTTAAATATACAGAGGATTGCCTTTTCTATAGTAAATTTTTCAAAGAATAATTTTTTACTGTCGCAAATTTTAATTACGCCGAGGATTACCTTTACTATAGTAAATTTGTCAAAAAATAATTTTTTACTGTCGCAAATTTTAAATATACAGAGGATTGCCTTTTCTATAGTGAATTTTTCAAAAATTATTTTTTGCTGTCGCAAATTTTAAATACGCCGAGGATTGCCTTTTCTATAGTAAATTTTTCAAAAAATAATTTTTTACTGTCGCACATTTTAATACGCAGAGGATTGCCTTTTCTATAGTGAATTTGTAAAATAATATTTTTACTGTCGCAAATTTTAAATACGCCGAGGATTGCCCTTTCTATAGTGAATTTGTCAAAAAAATAATTTTTTATTGTCGCAAATTTTAAATATTACCGAGGGATTTAATTTTCTATAGTGAATTTTTTCAGAAAATTATTTTTTTCTGTCGCAAATTTTAAATCGCCGAGGATTGCCTTTTCTATAGTGAATTTGTCAATAAATAATTTTTTACTGTCGCAAATTTTAAATATACAGAGGATTGCCTTTTCTATAGTAAATTTTTCAAAGAATAATATTTTACTGTCGCAAATTTTAATTACGCCGAGGATTACCTTTACTATAGTAAATTTGTCAAAAAATAATTTGTTACTTTCGAAAATTTTAAATACGCCTAGCGTTGCCCTTTCTATAGTGAATTTGTCAAAAAATAATTTTTTATTGTCGCAAATTTTAAATACGCCCAGGATTGCATTTTCTATAGTAAATTTTTCAAAAAATAATTCTTTACTGTCGCAAATTGTAAATACGCCGTATGATTGCCTTCTCTATAGTGAATTTGTCAAAATAATATTTTTTACTGTCACAAATTTTAACTACGCCGCGGATTGCCTTTTCTATAGTGAATTTGTCAAAAAATAATTTTTTACTGTCGCAAATTTTAAATACACCGAGATTGCCTTTTCTATAGTGAATTTTTCAAAAAATTATTTTTTGCTGTCGCAAATTTTAAATACGCCGAGGATTGCCTTTTCTATAGTAAATTTTTCAAAAAATAATTTTTTACTGTCGCACATGTTAAATACGCAGAGGATTGCCTTTTCTATAGTGAATTTGTAAAATAATATTTTTTACTGTCGCAAATTTTAAATACGCCGAGGATTGCCTTTTCTATAGTGAATTTGTCAAAAAATATTTTTTTACTGCCGCAAATTTTAAATATACCGAGGATTTAATTTTCTATAGTGAATTTTTCAAAAAATTATTTTTTTCTGTCGCAAATTTTAAATACGCCGAGGATTGCTTTTTCTATAGTAAATTTATCAAAAAATAATTTTTTACTGTCGCAAATTTTAAATACGCCGAGTATTGCCTTTTCTATAGTAAATTTTTCAAAAAATAATTTTTTACTGTCGCAAATTTTAAATACGCCGAGGATTGCCTTTTCTATAGTGAATTTGTCAAACAATAATTTTTTACTGTCGCGAATTTTAAATATACCGAGGATTTAATTTTCTATAGTAAATTTTTCAAAAAATTATTTTTTGCTGTCGCAAATTTTAAATACGCCGAGGATTGCCTTTTCTATAGTAAATTTTTCAAAAAATATTTTTTTACTGTCGCAAATTTTAAATACGCCGAGGATTGCCTTTTCAATAGTAAATTTTTTAATAAATATTTTTTACTGTCGCAAATTTTAAATACGCCGAGGATTCCCTTTTCTGTAGTGAATTTGTCAAAAAAAGTTTTTTACTGTCGCAAATTTTAAATATACCGAGGATTAACTTTTCTATAGTGAATTTTTCCAAAAACTATTTTTTGCTGTCGCAAATTTTAAATACGCCGAGGATTGCCTTTTCTATAGTAAGTTTTTCAAAAAATAATTTTTTACTGTCGCAAATTTTAAATACGCCGATGATTGCCTTCTCTATAGTGAATTTGTCAAAATAAAATTTTTTACTATCGCAAATTTTAAACACGCCGAGGATTGCCTTTTCTATAGTGAATTGGTCAAAATAATATTTTTTACTATCGCAAATTTTAAATGCGCCGAGGATTGCCTTTTCTATAGTGAATTTGTCAAAAAATAATTTTTTACTGTCGCAAATTTTAAATATACCGAGATTGCCTTTTCTATAGTAAATTTTTCAAAAAATAATTTTTTACTGTCGCAAATTTTAAATACGCCGAGGATTGCCTTTTCTATAGTGAATTTGTCAAACAATAATTTTTTACTGTCGCGAATTTTAAATATACCGAGGATATAATTTTCTATAGTGAATTTGTCAAAAAATAATTTTTTACTGTCGCAAATTTTAAATACGCCGAGTATCGCCATTTCTATAGTAAATTTTTCAAAAAATAATTTTTTACTGTCGCAAATTTTAAATACGCCGATGATTGCCTTCTCTATAGTGAATTTGTCAAAATAAAATTTTTTACTATCGCAAATTTTAAACACGCCGAGGATTGCCTTTTCTATAGTGAATTGGTCAAAATAATATTTTTTACTATCGCAAATTTTAAATGCGCCGAGGATTGCCTTTTCTATAGTGAATTTGTCAAAAAATAATTTTTTACTGTCGCAAATTTTAAATACACCGAGGACTGCCTTTTCTATAGTAAATTTTTCAAAAAATAATTTTTTACTGTCGCAAATTTTAAATATACCGAGGATTTAATTCTCTATAGTGAATTTGTCAAAAAATATTTTTTTGCTGTCGCAAATTTTAAAAACCCCCAGGATTGCGTTTTCTATAGTGAATTTGTCAAAAAATAATTTTTTACTGTCGCAAATTTTAAATACGCCGAGTATCGCCATTTCTATAGTAAATTTTTCAAAAAATAATTTTTTACTGTCGCAAATTTTAAATACGCCGAGGATTGCCTTTTCTATAGTGAATTTGTCAAAAAATAATTTTCACTGTCGCAAATTTTAAATATACCGAGGATTTAATTTTCTAAAGTGAATTTTTCAAAAAATTATTTTTTTCTGTCGCAAATTTTAAATACGCCGAGGATTGCCTTTTCTATAGTAAATTTTTCAAAAAATATTTTTTTACTGTCGCAAATTTTAAATACGCCGAGTATCGCCATTTCTATAGTAAATTTTTTAAAAAATAATTTTTTACTGTCGCAAATTTTAAATACGCCGATGATTGCCTTCTCTATAGTGAATTTGTCAAAATACAATTTTTTACTATCGCAAATTTTAAACACGCCGAGGATTGCCTTTTCTATAGTGAATTGGTCAAAATAATATTTTTTACTATCGCAAATTTTAAATGCGCCGAGGATTGCCTTTTCTATAGTGAATTTGTCAAAAAATAATTTTTTACTGTCGAAAATTTTAAATATACCGAGATTGCCTTTTCTATAGTGAATTTTTCAAAAAATTATTTTTTGCTGTCGCAAATTTTAAATACGCCGAGGATTGCCTTTTCTATAGTAAATTTTTCCAAAAATAATTTTTTACTGTCGCACATTTCAAATACGCAGAGGATTGCCTTTTCTATAGTGAATTTGTAAAATAATATTTTTTACTGTCGCAAATTTTAAATACGCCGAGGATTGCCTTTTCTATAGTGAATTTGTCAAAAAATATTTTTTTACTGCCGCAAATTTTAAATATACCGAGGATTTAATTTTCTATAGTGAATTTTTCAAAAAATTATTTTTTTCTGTCGCAAATTTTAAATACGCCGAGAATTACCTTTTCTATACTAAATTTTTCAAAAAATTATATTTTACTATCGCAAATTTTAAATACGCCGAGTATTGCCTTTTCTATAGTAAATTTTTCAAAAAATAATTTTTTACTGTCGCAAATTTTAAATACGCCGAGGATTGCCTTTTCTATAGTGAATTTGTCAAAATAATATGTTTTACTGTCGCAAATTATAAATACACCGAGGATTGCCTTTTCTATAGTGAATTTGTCAAACAATAATTTTTTACTGTCGCAAATTTTAAATATACCGAGATTGCCTTTTCTATAGTGAAGTTTTCAAACAATAATTTTTTACGGTCGCAAATTTTAAATATACCGAGGATTTAATTTTCTATAGTGAATTTGTCAAAAAATAATTTATTACTGTCGCAAATTTTAAAAACGCCCAGGATTGCCTTTTCTATAGTAAATTTTTCAAAAAATAATTTGTTACTGTCGCAAATTTTAAAAACGCCCAGGATTGCCTTTTCTATTGTAAATTTTTCACAAAATAATTTTTTACTGTCGCAAATTGTAAATACGCCGAGGATTGCCTTCTCTATAGTGAATTTGTCAAAATAATATTTTATACTGTCACAAATTTTAACTACGCCGCGGTTTGCCTTTTCTATAGTGAATTTTTCAAAAAATTATTTTTGGCTGTCGCAAATTTTAAATACGCCGAGGAATGCCTTTTCTCTAGTAAATTTTTCAAAAAATAATTTTTTACTGTCGCAAATTTTAAATACGCCGAGGATTGCCTTTTCTATAGTAAATTTTTCAAAAAATAATTTTTTACTGTCGCAAATTGTAAATACGCCGAGGATTGCCTTCTCTATAGTGAATTTGTCAAAATAATATTTTATACTGTCATAAATTTTAACTACGCCGCGGTTTGCCTTTTCTATAGTGAATTTTTCAAAAAATTATTTTTGGCTGTCGCAAATTTTAAATACGCCGAGAAATGCCTTTTCTCTAGTAAATTTTTCAAAAAATAATTTTTTACTGTCGCAAATTTTAAATACGCCGAGGATTGCCTTTTCTATAGTGAATTTGTCAATATAATGTTTTTTACTATCGCAAATTTGAAATGCGCCGAGGATTGCCTTTTCTATAGTGAATTTGTCAAAAAATAATGTTTTACTGTCGCAAATTTTAAATATACCGAGATTGACTTTTCTATAGTGAAGTTTTCAAACAATAATTTTTACGGTCGCAAATTTTAAATATACCGAGGATTTAATTTTCTATAGTGAATTTTTCAAAAAATTATTTTTGGCTGTCGCAAATTTTAAATACGCCGAGGAATGCCTTTTCTCTAGTAAATTTTTCAAAAAATTATTTTTTGCTGTCGCAAATTTTAAATACGCCGAGTATTGCCTTTTCTATAGTAAATTTTTCAAAAAATAATTTTTTACTGTCGCAAATTGTAAATACGCCGAGGATTGCCTTCTCTATAGTGAATTTGTCAAAATAATATTTTATACTGTCACAAATTTTAACTACGCCGCGGTTTGCCTTTTCTATAGTGAATTTTTCAAAAAATTATTTTTGGCTGTCGCAAATTTTAAATACGCCGAGGAATGCCTTTTCTCTAGTAAATTTTTCAAAAAATAATTTTTTACTGTCGCAAATTTTAAATACGCCGAGGATTGCCTTTTCTATAGTGAATTTGTCAATATAATGTTTTTTACTATCGCAAATTTTAAATGCGCCGAGGATTGCCTTTTCTATAGTGAATTTGTCAAAAAATAATGTTTTACTGTCGCAAATTTTAAATATACCGAGATTGCCTTTTCTATAGTGAAGTTTTCAAACAATAATTTTTTACGGTCGCAAATTTTAAATATACCGAGGATTTAATTTTCTATAGTGAATTTGTCAAAAAATAATTTATTACTGTCGCAAATTTTAAAAACGCCCAGGATTGCCTTTTCTATAGTAAATTTTTCAAAACATAATTTGTTACTGTCGCAAATTTTAAAAACGCCCAGGATTGCCTTTTCTATTGTAAATTTTTCACAAAATAATTTTTTACTGTCGCAAATTGTAAATACGCCGAGGATTGCCTTCCCTATAGTGAATTTGTCAAAATAATATTTTATACTGTCACAAATTTTAACTACGCCGCGGATTGCCTTTTCTATAGTGAATTTTTCAAAAAATTATTTTTGGCTGTCGCAAATTTTAAATACGCCGAGGAATGCCTTTTCTCTAGTAAATTTTTCAAAAAATTATTTTTTGCTGTCGCAAATTTTAAATACGCCGAGGATTGCCTTTTCTATAGTAAATTTTTCAAAAAATAATTTTTTACTGTCGCAAATTGTAAATACGCCGAGGATTGCCTTCTCTATAGTGAATTTGTCAAAATAATATTTTATACTGTCATAAATTTTAACTACGCCGCGGTTTGCCTTTTCTATAGTGAATTTTTCAAAAAATTATTTTTGGCTGTCGCAAATTTTAAATACGCCGAGAAATGCCTTTTCTCTAGTAAATTTTTCAAAAAATAATTTTTTACTGTCGCAAATTTTAAATACGCCGAGGATTGCCTTTTCTATAGTGAATTTGTCAATATAATGTTTTTTACTATCGCAAATTTGAAATGCGCCGAGGATTGCCTTTTCTATAGTGAATTTGTCAAAAAATAATGTTTTACTGTCGCAAATTTTAAATATACCGAGATTGACTTTTCTATAGTGAAGTTTTCAAACAATAATTTTTACGGTCGCAAATTTTAAATATACCGAGGATTTAATTTTCTATAGTGAATTTTTCAAAAAATTATTTTTGGCTGTCGCAAATTTTAAATACGCCGAGGAATGCCTTTTCTCTAGTAAATTTTTCAAAAAATTATTTTTTGCTGTCGCAAATTTTAAATACGCCGAGTATTGCCTTTTCTATAGTAAATTTTTCAAAAAATAATTTTTTACTGTCGCAAATTGTAAATACGCCGAGGATTGCCTTCTCTATAGTGAATTTGTCAAAATAATATTTTATACTGTCACAAATTTTAACTACGCCGCGGTTTGCCTTTTCTATAGTGAATTTTTCAAAAAATTATTTTTGGCTGTCGCAAATTTTAAATACGCCGAGGAATGCCTTTTCTCTAGTAAATTTTTCAAAAAATAATTTTTTACTGTCGCAAATTTTAAATACGCCGAGGATTGCCTTTTCTATAGTGAATTTGTCAATATAATGTTTTTTACTATCGCAAATTTTAAATGCGCCGAGGATTGCCTTTTCTATAGTGAATTTGTCAAAAAATAATGTTTTACTGTCGCAAATTTTAAATATACCGAGATTGCCTTTTCTATAGTGAAGTTTTCAAACAATAATTTTTTACGGTCGCAAATTTTAAATATACCGAGGATTTAATTTTCTATAGTGAATTTGTCAAAAAATAATTTATTACTGTCGCAAATTTTAAAAACGCCCAGGATTGCCTTTTCTATAGTAAATTTTTCAAAAAATAATTTGTTACTGTCGCAAATTTTAAAAACGCCCAGGATTGCCTTTTCTATTGTAAATTTTTCACAAAATAATTTTTTACTGTCGCAAATTGTAAATACGCCGAGGATTGCCTTCCCTATAGTGAATTTGTCAAAATAATATTTTATACTGTCACAAATTTTAACTACGCCGCGGATTGCCTTTTCTATAGTGAATTTTTCAAAAAATTATTTTTGGCTGTCGCAAATTTTAAATACGCCGAGGAATGCCTTTTCTCTAGTAAATTTTTCAAAAAATTATTTTTTGCTGTCGCAAATTTTAAATACGCCGAGTATTGCCTTTTCTATAGTAAATTTTTCAAAAAATAATTTTTTACTGTCGCAAATTTTAAATACGCCGAGGATTGCCTTTTCTATAGTGAATTTGTCAAAATAATATTTTTTACTGTCGCAAATTATAAATACACCGAGGATTGCCTTTTCTATAGTGAATTTGTCAAACAATAATTTTTTACTGTCGCAAATTTTAAATATACCGAGGATTTAATTTTCTATAGTGAATTTGTCAAAAAATAATTTATTACTGTCGCAAATTTTAAAAACGCCCAGGATTGCCTTTTCTATAGTAAATTTTTCAAAAAATAATTTTTTACTGTCGTAAATTTAAAATACGCCGAGGATTGCCTTTTCTATTGTGAATTTGTCAAAAAATAATTTTTTACTATCGCGAATTTTAAATACACCGAGGATTGCCTTTTCTATAGTGAATTTGTCAAACAATAATTTTTTACTGTCGCAAATTTTAAATATACCGAGGATTTAATTTTCTATAGTGAATTTGTCAAACAATAATTTTTTATTGTCGCAAATTTTAAATATACCGAGGATTTAATTTTCTATAGTGAATTCGTCGAAAAATAATTTTTTACTGTCGCAAATTTTAAATACGCCCAGGATTGCCTTTTCTATAGTGAATTTGTCAAAAAATAATTTTTTACTGTCGCAAATTTTAAATACGCCAAGGATTGCCTTTTCTATAGTGCATTTGTCAAAATAATATTTTTTACTGTCGCAAATTTTAAATACGCCGAGGATTGCCTTTTCTATAGTGAATTTGTCAAAAAATATTTTTTACTGTCGCAAATTTTAAATATACCGAGAATTTAATTTTCTATAGTGAATTTTTCAACAAATAATTTTTTACTGTCGCAAATTTTAAATACGCCGAGAATTGCCTTTTCTATAGTGAATTTGTCAAAAAATATTTTTTTACTGTCGCAAATTATAAATATACCGAGGATTGCCATTTCTATAGTAAATTTTTCAAAGAATAATTTTTTACTATCGCAAATTTTAAATACGCCGAGTATTGCCTTTTCTATAGTAAATTTTTCAAAAAATAATTTTTTACTGTCGCAAATTTTAAATACGCCGAGTATTGCCATTTCTATAGTGAATTTGTCAAAATAATATTTTTACTGTCGCAAATTTTAAATACACCGAGAATTGCCTTTTCTATAGTGAATTTGTCAAACAATAATTTTTTACTGTCGCAAATTTTAAATATACCGAGGATTTAATTTTCTATAGTGAATTTGTCAAAAAATAATTTTTTACTGTCGCAAATTTTAAATGTACCGAGGATTTAATTTTCTATAGTGAATTTGTCAAAAAATAATTTTTTACTGTCGCAAATTTAAAAACGCCGAGTATTGCCTTTTCTATAGTAAATTTTTTAAAAAATAATATTTTACTGTCGCAAATTTTAAATACGCCGAGGATTGCCTTTTCTATAGTGAATTTGTCAAAAAATAATTTTTTACTGTCGCGAATTTTAAATACACCGAGGATTGCCTTTTCTATAGTGAATTTGTCAAACAATAATTTTTTACTGTCGCAAATTTTAAATATACCGAAGATTTAATTTTCTATAGTGAATTTGTCAAAAAATAATTTTTTACTGTCGCAAATTTTAAATATACGGAGCATTTAATTATCTATAGTGAATTTGTCAAAAAATAATTTTTTAATGTCGCAAATTTTAAAAACGCCCAGGATAGCCTTTTCTATAGTGAATTTGTCAAAAAATAATTTTTTACGGTCGCAAATTTTAAATGCGCCGAGGATTGCCTTTTCTATAGTGAATTTGTCAAATAATATTTTTTACTGTCGCAAATTTTAAATACACCGAGAATTGTCTTTTCTATAGTGAATTTGTCAAACAATAATTTTTTACTGTCGCAAATTTTAAATATACCGAGGATTTAATTTTCTATAGTGAATTTGTCAAAAAATAATTTTTTACTGTCGCAAATTTTAAAAACGCCCAGGATAGCCTTTTGTATAGTGAATTTGTCAAAAAATAATTTTTTACTGTCGCAAATTTTAAATATACAGAGGATTGCCTTTTCTATAGTAAATTTTTCAAAGAATAATTTTTTACTGTCGCAAATTTTAATTACGCCGAGGATTACCTTTACTATAGTAAATTTGTCAAAAAATAATTTTTTACTGTCCCAAATTTTAAATACGCCTAGCGTTGCCCTTTCTATAGTAAATTTTTCAAAAAATAATTTTTTACTG
>CAWUPM010000526.1:2500-30000 GCA_963924295.1 Dioctria rufipes
GTAAAGAAAATATAGTATTTGGGGTATATGTGACCCAAGGTAGTGAAAATGTCTCAGTGGCGTAGAGAAAAATATCGAAAAAAGGGGTCAAAATGAAATTAATGGAGAAAAAAAGTACACCACGTAATAGTACTCGCCAAGACCTTTCCAAAAAGTACCTACATGCCGGGGTAGGGGTGAAAGTAAAAATCGCGAAATTTTCATAGGGGTACCCCTGTAAAAACGGGAAAAAATTTAATTTTTCGCGGGAGTTGGCCAACTGTAATTGCTATAGAATCTGAAGGAAAAGCCCGAATGCCTTCAAATAAACTTCCAGACATAGAGGAGACCTGTAGGTAGCACATTTTATAAGCACTGTGCCGTGAGTTACATAGTACTCCCGGTAGATGGCGCCAAGTGCGCGAGAAAAGTTGTCACAGTTATGTATTTTTTTAAATAGGTAAATAAGGTGCTATGTCGCTGAAATTTCGTATAGGCAATCTTGTGGTAAGCCGGTATCCATAAAAAATTCAAAAGTTGGATTTATCTGAAATTCGTAGAGCAAAGTTTCCAAATGAAGATTTTCGTTAAAAATTTTGGCCGTGGAAAAAAAATTTTTACAACGCAAATGGGAGGGGGTGGGAAATAGTCTCAAAAAATCACAAAAAAATCAGAAAAAAATAATCAAAAGGAATTTTTGAAATCGGTTTATATTTGGGCTAATTATGGTGAGGGGATGAATTAATACGTATGTACATACATGTAATTTGAGAAATTCGATTGAACCAAGTTTACCGAATTTGAAAAAGAAATACATAGATCGATAGTACTCGTCAAGACCTTTCCAATGACTCCTCACTGATTGAGATCAAATGTAAAAATAATATAGTATTTGGGGTATATGTGACCCAAGGTACTGAAAATGTCTCAGTGGCGTAGAGAAAAATATCGAAAAAAGGGGTCAAAATGAAATTAATGGCGAAAAAAAGTACACCACGTAATAGTACTCGCCAAGACCTTTCCAAAAAGTACCTACATGCCGGGGTAGGGGTGAAAGTAAAAATCGCGAAATTTTCATAGGGGTACCCCTGTAAAAACGGGAAAAAATTTAATTTTTCGCGGGAGTTGGCCAACTGTAATTGCTATAGAATCTGAAGGAAAAGCCCGAATGCCTTCAAATAAACTTCCAGACATAGAGGAGACCTGTAGGTAGCACATTTTATAAGCACTGTGCCGTGAGTTACATAGTACTCCCGGTAGATGGCGCCAAGTGCGCGAGAAAAGTTGTCACAGTTATGTATTTTTTTAAATAGGTAAATAAGGTGCTATGTCGCTGAAATTTCGTATAGGCAATCTTGTGGTAAGCCGGTATCCATAAAAAATTCAAAAGTTGGATTTATCTGAAATTCGTAGAGCAAAGTTTCCAAATGAAGATTTTCGTTAAAAATTTTGGCCGTGGAAAAAAAATTTTTACAACGCAAATGGGAGGGGGTGGGAAATAGTCTCAAAAAATCACAAAAAAATCAGAAAAAAATAATCAAAAGGAATTTTTGAAATCGGTTTATATTTGGGCTAATTATGGTGAGGGGATGAATTAATACGTATGTACATACATGTAATTTGAGAAATTCGATTGAACCAAGTTTACCGAATTTGAAAAAGAAATACATAGATCGATAGTACTCGTCAAGACCTTTCCAATGACTCCTCACTGATTGAGATCAAATGTAAAAATAATATAGTATTTGGGGTATATGTGACCCAAGGTACTGAAAATGTCTCAGTGGCGTAGAGAAAAATACCGAAAAAAGGGGTCAAAATGAAATTAATGGCGAAAAAAAGTACACCACGTAATAGTACTCGCCAAGACCTTTCCAAAAAGTACCTACATGCCGGGGTAGGGGTGAAAGTAAAAATCGCGAAATTTTCATAGGGGTACCCCTGTAAAAACGGGAAAAAATTTAATTTTTCGCGGGAGTTGGCCAACTGTAATTGCTATAGAATCTGAAGGAAAAGCCCGAATGCCTTCAAATAAACTTCCAGACATAGAGGAGACCTGTAGGTAGCACATTTTATAAGCACTGTGCCGTGAGTTACATAGTACTCCCGGTAGATGGCGCCAAGTGCGCGAGAAAAGTTGTCACAGTTATGTATTTTTTTAAATAGGTAAATAAGGTGCTATGTCGCTGAAATTTCGTATAGGCAATCTTGTGGTAAGCCGGTATCCATAAAAAATTCAAAAGTTGGATTTATCTGAAATTCGTAGAGCAAAGTTACCAAATGAAGATTTTCGTTAAAAATTTTGGCCGTGGAAAAAAAATTTTTACAACGCAAATGGGAGGGGGTGGGAAATAGTCTCAAAAAATCACAAAAAAATCAGAAAAAAATAATCAAAAGGAATTTTTGAAATCGGTTTATATTTGGGCTAATTATGGTGAGGGGATGAATTAATACGTATGTACATACATGTAATTTGAGAAATTCGATTGAACCAAGTTTACCGAATTTGAAAAAGAAATACATAGATCGATAGTACTCGTCAAGACCTTTCCAATGACTCCTCACTTATTGAAATCGGATGAAAAATAAGGAATTTTTATTTATTTATCGATGTTTGCTACATGAATTTATAAGGGAAGGCATACGACTTTTGAGATTTTTATAAGGAACACATGAAAAATTTCTGATTTGGCACTATACATTTTCATACACTACACACCAATTCTAATCATATGCTTATACTGGAAATCGGATTTGCGAAAAATTGCAGAAAAGAAATATCAATAAACTCATTTCCCAATTTTTGTACGGGACACATGAGTGTTTTCTTATAACAAAACAGAAAAATTTTCTGACTGTAAAAGAAATCGAGGTTTGCTACATGAATTTATAAGGGAAGGCATACGACTTTTGAGATTTTTATAAGGAACACATGAAAAATTTCTGATTTGGCACTATGCATTTTCATACACTACACACCAATTCTAATCATATGCTTATACTGGAAATCGGATTTGCGAAAAATTGCAGAAAAGAAATATCAATAAACTCATTTCCCAATTTTTGTACGGGACACATGAGTGTTTTCTTATAACAAAACAGAAAAA
Organism: Dioctria rufipes; assembly: GCA_963924295.1. Classification (NCBI taxonomy): domain Eukaryota; kingdom Metazoa; phylum Arthropoda; class Insecta; order Diptera; family Asilidae; genus Dioctria; species Dioctria rufipes. The sequence goes on from CAWUPM010000526.1 coordinate 5,587, forward strand.
TTTTCTGACTGTAAAAGAAATCGAGGTTTGCTACATGAATTTATAAGGGAAGGCATACGACTTTTGAGATTTTTATAAGGAACACATGAAAAATTTCTGATTTGGCACTATGCATTTTCATACACTACACACCAATTCTAATCATATGCTTATACTGGAAATCGGATTTGCGAAAAATTGCAGAAAAGAAATATCAATAAACTCATTTCCCAATTTTTGTACGGGACACATGAGTGTTTTCTTATAACAAAACAGAAAAATTTTCTGACTGTAAAAGAAATCGAGGTTTGCTACATGAATTTATAAGGGAAGGCATACGACTTTTGAGATTTTTATAAGGAACACATGAAAAATTTCTGATTTGGCACTATGCATTTTCATACACTACACACCAATTCTAATCATATGCTTATACTGGAAATCGGATTTGCGAAAAATTGCAGAAAAGCAATATCAATAAACTCATTTCCCAAAATTTTTGTATGGGACACATGAGTGTTTTCTTATAACAAAAGGGTAAAATTTTCTGACTGTAAAAAAAGCGTTTTACTCTTCCACTGGTCGGGTTGCAGAACACCTATAGGGGGTAGTGGTCCTCTGAGCGATGGACGGTGACGTCAAGAAACATGATTTTATAAGAAATCCTAATAACTCTTACTTATCTATGTGCTTCCACTACCCCCACATGGGTGCGTGGCTTATAAGATGCTTATAAGAACCAACGCACCTATGTGCACATAGATAAGGGCTTAACACGGAAGTCATAAGAGAAAACCTAATAATAGTGGGCGAAAAAAGGTCTTATAAGAAAACCTATAAACTGTCTCATACTATTGCATGGGACACATTAGTGTTTTCTTATAACAAAAGGTTAAAATTATCTGACAGTAAAAAAAGCGTTTTACTCTTCCACTGGTCGGGTTGCAGAACACCTATAGGGGGTAGTGGTCCTCTGAGCGATGGACGGTGACGTCAAGAAACATGATTTTATAAGAAATCCTAATAACTCTTACTTATCTATGTGCTTCCACTACCCCCACATGGGTGCGTGGCTTATAAGATGCTTATAAGAACCAACGCACCTATGTGCACATAGATAAGGGCTTAACACGGAAGTCATAAGAGAAAACCTAATAATAATGGGTGAAAAAAGGTCTTATAAGAAAACCTATAAACTGTCTCATACTATGTATGGGATACATGAGTGTTTTCTTATAACGAAAGAGAAAATTTGGAATTTATTGGCGAGGAAAGTTCTCTTTATAATAAAGAGAATAAAATGCTGTATGCTTCTTCATGGGAGATTTTGGTCAGGAATTGGTTTTGCACCAAGTCCCGTACCAAAAAAAAAAAAAAATTTACTCTTCCACACTTCAGTCTCCAGACGTACTATAGCCCAACAATTATCGGGCGTTGGAATAGACACGGTTGTTACCAAATCCTAATAAAAACCGATAAAATTGTATGAAAACACGGGGAAAAAATACCATATCCTAATAAAAATCGATAAAATTGTATAAAAAATATATACTTATTGTTATACTTATACTTATACTTATCAACCAAGAACCCCAAGAACCCCAAGAACCCCAAGAACCCCAAGAACCCCAAGAACAGCTTGAAAATGAAAATAAAAATAAAATAAAATTAAATTAAAATTAAATTAAATTAAATTATACATTTAGTATAAAGAACAGGTCTGTGCTATACATTTGAATAATAATGGTAATAAGAAAGCTAATAAAATCATTGGATTGAGCTCGTATGGGCTAAAAAGCACGAAAGAAAGTATATTGGGCGATATACATGTAGTGCAAAGAACAGGTCTGGGCAATGGTAATAAGAAAGCTAATAAAATCATAGGATTGAGCTCGAATGGGCTAAAAAGCACGAAAGAAAGTATATTGGGCGATATACATGTAGTGCAAAGAACAGGTCTGGGCAATGGTAATAAGAAAGCTAATAAAATCATAGGATTGAGCTCGAATGGGCTAAAAAGCACGAAAGAAAGTATATTGGGCGATATACATGTAGTGCAAAGAACAGGTCTGGGCAATGGTAATAAGAAAGCTAATAAAATCATAGGATTGAGCTCGAATGGGCTAAAAAGCACGAAAGAAAGTATATTGGGTGATATACATGTAGTGTAAAGAACAGGTCTGGGCAATGGTAATAAGAAAGCTAATAAAATCATAGGATTGAGCTCGAATGGGCTAAAAAGCACGAAAGAAAGTATATTGGGCGATATACATGTAGTGCAAAGAACAGGTCTGGGCAATGGTAATAAGAAAGCTAATAAAATCATAGCATACTGCGATCTAGTGAAGCTTAACTTATCTTATAAGGATAAGCATAACATATATTGATTTTTATAAGGGACACATAAAAAAATTTTGATTTGCCGCTATCCATTTTCAGACACTACATAAGGATATCATTCATATCCTTTAATCGGAAATCGGATTTGAGAAAAAAAGTTTTCAATTAACTCATTTCCCCATTTTTGTTCGGGACACATGAAGTTATTAGGAAAGGCATAGACGATCTCAAATTTTCATATGGGACACATAAAAAAATCTTGATTTGCCGCTATCCATTTTCAGATACTACATAAGGATAGCATTCATATCCTTTTATCGGAAATCGGATTTGAGAAAAAAAGTTTTCAATTAACTCATTTCCCCATTTTTGTTCGGGACACATGAAGTTATTAGGAAAGGCATACACGATCTCAAATTTTCATATGGGACACATAAAAAAATTTTGATTTGCCGCTATCCATTTTCAGACACTACATAAGGATAGCATTCATATCCTTTAATCGGAAATCGGATTTGAGAAAAAAAGTTTTCAATTAACTCATTTCCCCATTTTTGTTCGGGACACATGAAGTTATTAGGAAAGGCATAGACGATCTCAAATTTTCATATGGGACACATAAAAAAATCTTGATTTGCCGCTATCCATTTTCAGATACTACATAAGGATAGCATTCATATCCTTTTATCGGAAATCGGATTTGAGAAAAAAAGTTTTCAATTAACTCATTTCCCCATTTTTGTTCGGGACACATGAAGTTATTAGGAAAGGCATACACGATCTCAAATTTTCATATGGGACACATAAAAAAATTTTGATTTGCCGCTATCCATTTTCAGACACTACATAAGGATAGCATTCATATCCTTTTATCGGAAATCGGATTTGAGAAAAAAAGTTTTCAATTAACTCATTTCCCCATTTTTGTTCGGGACACATGAAGTTATTAGGAAAGGCATAGACGATCTCAAATTTTCATATGGGACACATAAAAAAATCTTGATTTACCGCTATCCATTTTCAGATACTACATAAGGATAGCATTCATATCCTTTTATCGGAAATCGGATTTGAGAAAAAAAGTTTTCAATTAACTCATTTCCCCATTTTTGTTCGGGACACATGAAGTTATTAGGAAAGGCATACACGATCTCAAATTTTCATATGGGACACATAAAAAAATTTTGATTTGCCGCTATCCATTTTCAGACACTACATAAGGATAGCATTCATATCCTTTTATCGGAAATCGGATTTGAGAAAAAAAGTTTTCAATTAACTCATTTCCCCATTTTTGTTCGTGACACATGAAGTTATTAGGAAAGGCATACACGATCTCAAATTTTCATATGGGACACATAAAAAAAATTTGATTTGCCGCTATCCATTTTCAGACACTACATAAGGATAGCATTCATATCCTTTTATCGGAAATCGGATTTGAGAAAAAAAGTTTTCAATTAACTCATTTCCCCATTTTTGTTCGGGACACATGAAGTTATTAGGAAAGGCATAGACGATCTCAAATTTTCATATGGGACACATAAAAAAATCTTGATTTGCCGCTATCCATTTTCAGATACTACATAAGGATAGCATTCATATCCTTTTATCGGAAATCGGATTTGAGAAAAAAAGTTTTCAATTAACTCATTTCCCCATTTTTGTTCGGGACACATAAAGTTATTAGGAAAGGGATAGACGATCTTAAATTTTCATATGGGACACATGAAAAAATTTTGATTTGCCGCTATCCATTTTCAGACACTACATAAGGATAGCATTCATATCCTTTTATCGGAAATCGGATTTGAGAAAAAAAGTTTTCAATTAACTCATTTCCCCATTTTTGTTCGGGACACATGAAGTTATTAGGAAAGGCATAGACGATCTTAGATTTTCATATGGGACATATAAAAAAATTTTGATTTGCCGCTATCCATTTTCAGACACTACATAAGGATAGCATTCATATCCTTTTATCGGAAATCGGATTTGAGAAAAAAAGTTTTCAATTAACTCATTTCCCCATTTTTGTTCGGGACACATGAAGTTATTAGGAAAGGCATAGACGATCTCAAATTTTCATATGGGACACATAAAAAAATCTTGATTTGCCGCTATCCATTTTCAGATACTACATAAGGATAGCATTCATATCCTTTTATCGGAAATCGGATTTGAGAAAAAAAGTTTTCAATTAACTCATTTCCCCATTTTTGTTCGGGACACATGAAGTTATTAGGAAAGGCATACACGATCTTAAATTTTCATATGGGACACATGAAAAAATTTTGATTTGCCGCTATCCATTTTCAGACACTACATAAGGATAGCATTCATATCCTTTTATCGGAAATCGGATTTGAGAAAAAAAGTTTTCAATTAACTCATTTCCCCATTTTTGTTCGGGACACATGAAGTTATTAGGAAAGGCATAGACGATCTTAGATTTTCATATGGGACATATAAAAAAATTTTGATTTGCCGCTATCCATTTTCAGACACTACATAAGGATAGCATTCATATCCTTTTATCGGAAATCGGATTTGAGAAAAAAAGTTTTCAATTAACTCATTTCCCCATTTTTGTTCGGGACACATGAAGTTATTAGGAAAGGCATAGACGATCTTAGATTTTCATATGGGACATATAAAAAAATTTTGATTTGCCGCTATCCATTTTCAGACACTACATAAGGATAGCATTCATATCCTTTTATCGGAAATCGGATTTGCGAAAAAAAAGTTTTCAATTAACACATTTCCCATTTCTCATTTCTCCATTTTTGTTCGGGACACATAAAGTTATTAGGAAAGGGATAGACGATCTTAAATTTTCATATGGGACACATGAAAAAATTTTGATTTGCCGCTATCCATTTTCAGACACTACATAAGGATAGCATTCATATCCTTTTATCGGAAATCGGATTTGCGAAAAAAAAGCTTTCAATTAACATATTTCCCCATTTTTGTTCGGGACACATGAAATTATTAGGAAAGGCATAGACGATCTTAAACTTTTATATGGGACATATGATTTTTTTTTTATAAGGAAAGAGAAAAAGTTTCTTAGTAAATAATTTTTCGTACTTTGTTACACTTCGCCATGAATATGTTAGTAAATCTTCGAAATTTATATACATAATAATTTATAAGAAATGGCATAACATATATTAATTTATATAAGGAACATATGAAAAAATTTTGATTTGCTGCTATCTATTTTCAGACACTACACAACGTTCTTATTCAACTACTTTCACCGGAAATCGGATTATCGAAAAAAAAAAATTTCCATTAACTATAACCCCATTTTTGTATGGGACATATGAATTTTTTTTTATAAGGAAAGAGAAAAAGTTTCTCAGTAAATAATTGTTCCCACTTTGTTACACTTCGCCATGAATGTGTAAGTAAATCTTTGAATTTTATTTATATAATAATTTATAAGAAATGGCATAACATATATTAATTTATATAAGGAACATATGAAAAAAATTTTATTTGCTACTATCTATTATCAGACACTACACAACACTCTTATTCAACTCCTTTTACCGGAATTCGGATTTGCAAAAAAAAAAAAAAAAACAATCCATTAACTATTTCCCCATTTTTGTTCAGGACATATAAATTTATTAGGAAAGGTATAAATCTTTTGAGATTTTTATATGCATCACATGAAAAATTTTTGATTAGGCACTATCTATTTATAGACAATACATAACGATCCTATTCATATTATTTTACTGGAAATCGATTTTGCAAAAAATTGCGGAAAAAAATTTCTATAAAATTATTTTCCAATTTTTGTATGGGGCACATGAAGTTATTAGGAAAGGCATAAATGCTTTTAGATGTTTATATGAGACATATAAAAAAAATTTTGATTTGACACTATCTATTTTCAGACACTACATAACGATCCTATTGATATTCTTTTACTGGAAATCGATTTTGCAAAAAATTGCAAACAAAAAATTTCTATAAAATTATTTCTCAATTTTTGTATGGGACACAGGAAGTTATTAGGAAAGGCATAAATCTTTTTAGATTTTTATATGGAACACATGAAAAATTTTTGATTTGCCACTATCTATTTTCAGACACTATATAACGATCCTATTCATATGCTTTTACTGGAAATCGATTTTGCAAAAAAATTGAGAAAAAACTTTTCTATAAAATATTATCCAATTTTTGTATGGGACATATGAAGTTATTAGGAAAGGTATAAATCGTTTTTGATTTTTATATGGGACACATGAAAATTATTTGATTTAGCACTATCTATTTTCAGACACTACATAACAATGATATTCATATGCTTTTACTGGAAATCGATTTTGCAAAAAATTGTGAAAAAACTTTTCTATAAAATATTATCCAATTTTTGTATGGGACATATGAAGTTATTAGGAAAGGTATAAATCGTTTTTGATTTTTATATGGGACACATGAAAATTATTTGATTTAGCACTATCTATTTTCAGACAATACATAACGATGCTATACATATTCTTTTACTGGTAATCGATTTTGCAAAAAATTGCGAAAAAAATTTCTATAAAAGTATTTCCCAATTTTTGTATGGGACACATAGTTTTATTAGGAAAGGAATAATTTTTTTTTTATTTTTATATGGGACATATGAAAACTTTTTGATTTAGCACTATCTATTTTCAGACACTACATAACGATGTTATTCATATGCTTTTACTAGTAATCGATTTTGCAAAAAATTGCCACAAAAAATTTCTATAAAAGTATTTCCAGTTTTTGTATGGGACACATGAAGTTATTAGGAAAGGCATAAATCTATTTAGATTTTTATATGGAACACGTGAAAAATTTTTGATTTGCCACTATCTATTTTCAGACACTATATAAGGATCCTATTCATATGCTTTTACTGGAAGTCGATTTTGCAAAAAATTGCGAAAAAAAATTTCTATAAAAGTATTTCCCAATTTTTGTATGGGACACATGAAGTTATTAGGAAAGGCATAAATCTATTTAGATTTTTATATGGAACACATGAAAAATTTTTGATTTGCCACTATCTATTTTCAGACACTATATAAGGATCCTATTCATATTCTTTTACTGGTAATCGATTTTGCAAAAAATTGCGAAAAAAAATTTCTATAAAAGTATTTCCCAATTTTTGTATGGGACACATAGTTTTATTAGGAAAGGAATAATTTTTTTTTTATTTTTATATGGGACACATGAAAATTATTTTATTTAGCACCATCTATTTTCAGACACTACATAACAATGATATTCATATTCTTTTACTGGTAATCGATTTTGCAAAAAATTGCCAAAAAAAATTTCTATAAAAGTATTTCCCAATATGGGACACATGAAAATTATTTGATTTAGCACTATCTATTTTCAGACACTACATAACGATGCTATTCATATTCTTTTACTGGTAATCGATTTTGCAAAAAATTGCGAAAAAAAATTTCTATAAAAGTATTTCCCAATTTTTGTATGGGACACATGAAGTTATTAGGAAAGGCATAAATCTATTTAGATTTTTATATGGAACACGTGAAAAATTTTTGATTTGCCACTATCTAGTTTCAGACACTATATAAGGATCCTATTCATATGCTTTTACTGGAAATCGATTTTGCAAAAAATTGCGAAAAAAAATTTCTATAAAAGTATTTCCAAATTTTTGTATGGGACACATGAAGTTATTAGGAAAGGCATAAATCTATTTAGATTTTTATATGGAACACATGAAAAATTTTTTATTTGCCACTATCTATTTTCCGACACTATATAAGGATCCTATTCATATTCTTTTACTGGTAATCGATTTTGCAAAAAATTGCCAAAAAAAATTTCTATAAAAGTATTTCCCAATTTTTGTATGGAACACATGAAGTTATTAGGAAAGGCATAAATCTTTTTAGATTTTTATATGGGACACATGAAAATTATTTTGTTTTTGCACTACCCATTTTCGAACGATCCTATTCATATGCTTTTCCTGGAAATCGATTTTGCAAAAAAATTGCGAAAAAACTTTTCTATAAAATTATTACCCAATTTTTGTATGGGACATATGAAGTTATTAGGAAAGGCATAAAACTTTTGAGATTTTTATAAGATATACATGAAAAATTTTTGATTTGCCGCTATCTATTTTCAGACATTACTAACGATCCTATTCATATGCTTTTACTGGAAAGCGATTATGCAAAAAATTGCGAACAAAAAATATTTATAAAATTACTTCCCAATTTTTGTATGGGACACATAAACTTATTAGGAAATGCATAAATCTTTTTTCATTTTTATATGGGATACATGAAATTTTTTTGATTTAGCACTATCTATTTTCGGACACTATATAACGATCATATTCATATGCTTTTACTGGAAATCGATTTTGCAAAATATTGCGAACAAAAAATTTCTATAAAATTATTTCCCAATTTTTGTATGGGACACATGAAGTTATTAGGAAAGGCATAAATCTTTTTTGATTTTTATATGGAACACATGAAAAATATTTGATTTGGCACTATCTATTTTCAGATACTACATAACGTTGCTTTTGCTGGAAATCGATTTTACAAACAATTGCGAAAAAAAAATTTCTATAAAATATTTTCCCAATTTTTGTATGGGACATATGAAGTTATTAGGAAAGGTATAAATCTTTTTTGATTTTTATATGGAACACATGAAAAATATTTGATTTGGCACTATTTATTTTCAGATACTACATAACGATCCTATTCATGTGCTTTTGCTGGAAATCGATTTTACAAACAATTGCGAAAAAAAATTTCTATAAAATTTTTTCCCAATTTTTGTATGGGACATATGAAGTTATTAGGAAAGGTATAAATCTTTTTTGATTTTTATATGGAACACATGAAAAATATTTGATTTGGCACTATCTATTTTCAGATACTACATAACGATCCTATTCATGTGCTTTTGCTGGAAATCGATTTTACAAACAATTGCGAAAAAAAAATTCTATAAAATTTTTTCCCAATTTTTGTATGGGACACATAAAACTTTGTTATAAGGAATAGTATAAAGTGTCTCATGCTAATGTACGGGACATATTGATTGCGATATGATTTGGGTATAAATTTTATATCAATAAAATATAAAAATTTCTTATAAGGAAAAGTATAAAGGGTGTCATTGCAAATGTATGGGACATAGTGCTTGGGATATAGTTTTGGTATAAGTTATATGCCAAGAAAAAAAGTGCTCTACCCTTCCACTGGTCGGGTTGCAGAACACCTATAGGGGGTAGTGGTTGTCTGAGCGATGCCAACTCAGACACCAGATATGATTTTATAAGACTTCCTTATAAATCATAATTATTCATGTGCATCTACCCCTCGCATGGGTGCACGGCTTTATACTATGTTTATAAAAGTCGATGTACCTGTGCGCACATATGGCTTAACACGGGAGCCATAAAATAAGACCTTTTTGTTGAATTATAAATTAGCAAGGTCTTATAAGGAATAGTATAAAGTGTCTCATGCTAATGTATGGGACATATGATTTCGATATGATTTGAGTATAAATTTTATATCAATAAAATGTAAAAATGTCTTATAAGGAAAAGTATAAAGTGTCTCATGCTAATGTATGGGACACAGTGCTTGGGATATAGTTTTGGTATAAGTTATATGCCAAGAAAAAAAGTGCTTTACCCTTCCACTGGTCGGGTTGCAGAACACCTATAGGGGGTAGTGGTTGTCTGAGCGATGCCAACTCAGACACCAGATATGATTTTATAAGACTTCCTTATAAATCATAATTATTCATGTGCATCTACCCCTCGCATGGGTGCACGACTTTATACTATGCTTATAAAAGTCGATGTACCTGTGCGCACATATGGCTTAACACGGGAGCCATAAAATAAGACCTTTTTGTTGAATTATAAATTAGCAAGGTCTTATAAGGAATAGTATAAAGTGTCTCATGCTAATGTATGGGACATATGATTTCGATATGATTTGAGTATAAATTTTATATCAATAAAATGTAAAAATGTCTTATAAGGAAAAGTATAAAGTGTCTCATGCTAATGTATGGGACACAGTGCTTGGGATATAGTTTTGGTATAAGTTATATGCCAAGAAAAAAAGTGCTTTACCCTTCCACTGGTCGGGTTGCAGAACACCTATAGGGGGTAGTGGTTGTCTGAGCGATGCCAACTCAGACACCAGATATGATTTTATAAGACTTCCTTATAAATCATAATTATTCATGTGCATCTACCCCTCGCATGGGTGCACGACTTTATACTATGCTTATAAAAGTCGATGTACCTGTGCGCACATATGGCTTAACACGGGAGCCATAAAATAAGACCTTTTTGTTGAATTATAAATTAGCAAGGTCTTATAAGGAATAGTATAAAGTGTCTCATGCTAATGTATGGGACATATGATTTCGATATGATTTGAGTATAAATTTTATATCAATAAAATGTAAAAATGTCTTATAAGGAAAAGTATAAAGTGTCTCATGCTAATGTATGGGACACAGTGCTTGGGATATAGTTTTGGTATAAGTTATATGCCAAGAAAAAAAGTGCTTTACCCTTCCACTGGTCGGGTTGCAGAACACCTATAGGGGGTAGTGGTTGTCTGAGCGATGCCAACTCAGACACCAGATATGATTTTATAAGACTTCCTTATAAATCATAATTATTCATGTGCATCTACCCCTCGCATGGGTGCACGACTTTATACTATGCTTATAAAAGTCGATGTACCTGTGCGCACATATGGCTTAACACGGGAGCCATAAAATAAGACCTTTTTGTTGAATTATAAATTAGCAAGGTCTTATAAGGAATAGTATAAAGTGTCTCATGCTAATGTATGGGACATATGATTTCGATATGATTTGAGTATAAATTTTATATCAATAAAATGTAAAAATGTCTTATAAGGAAAAGTATAAAGTGTCTCATGCTAATGTATGGGACACAGTGCTTGGGATATAGTTTTGGTATAAGTTATATGCCAAGAAAAAAAGTGCTTTACCCTTCCACTGGTCGGGTTGCAGAACACCTATAGGGGGTAGTGGTTGTCTGAGCGATGCCAACTCAGACACCAGATATGATTTTATAAGACTTCCTTATAAATCATAATTATTCATGTGCATCTACCCCTCGCATGGGTGCACGACTTTATACTATGCTTATAAAAGTCGATGTACCTGTGCGCACATATGGCTTAACACGGGAGCCATAAAATAAGACCTTTTTGTTGAATTATAAATTAGCAAGGTCTTATAAGGAATAGTATAAAGTGTCTCATGCTAATGTATGGGACATATGATTTCGATATGATTTGAGTATAAATTTTATATCAATAAAATGTAAAAATGTCTTATAAGGAAAAGTATAAAGTGTCTCATGCTAATGTATGGGACACAGTGCTTGGGATATAGTTTTGGTATAAGTTATATGCCAAGAAAAAAAGTGCTTTACCCTTCCACTGGTCGGGTTGCAGAACACCTATAGGGGGTAGTGGTTGTCTGAGCGATGCCAACTCAGACACCAGATATGATTTTATAAGACTTCCTTATAAATCATAATTATTCATGTGCATCTACCCCTCGCATGGGTGCACGACTTTATACTATGCTTATAAAAGTCGATGTACCTGTGCGCACATATGGCTTAACACGGGAGCCATAAAATAAGACCTTTTTGTTGAATTATAAATTAGCAAGGTCTTATAAGGAATAGTATAAAGTGTCTCATGCTAATGTATGGGACATATGATTTCGATATGATTTGAGTATAAATTTTATATCAATAAAATGTAAAAATGTCTTATAAGGAAAAGTATAAAGTGTCTCATGCTAATGTATGGGACACAGTGCTTGGGATATAGTTTTGGTATAAGTTATATGCCAAGAAAAAAAGTGCTTTACCCTTCCACTGGTCGGGTTGCAGAACACCTATAGGGGGTAGTGGTTGTCTGAGCGATGCCAACTCAGACACCAGATATGATTTTATAAGACTTCCTTATAAATCATAATTATTCATGTGCATCTACCCCTCGCATGGGTGCACGGCTTTATACTATGCTTATAAAAGTCGATGTACCTGTGCGCACATATGGCTTAACACGGGAGCCATAAAATAAGACCTTTTTGTTGAATTATAAATTAGCAAGGTCTTATAAGGAATAGTATAAAGTGTCTCATGCTAATGTATGGGACATATGATTTCGATATGATTTGAGTATAAATTTTATATCAATAAAATGTAAAAATGTCTTATAAGTAAAAGTATAAAGTGTCTCATGCTAATGTATGGGACATTGTGCTTGGGATATAGTTTTGGTATAAGTTATATGCCAAGAAAAAAAGCGCTTTACCCTTCCACTGGTCGGGTTGCAGAACACCTATAGGGGGTAGTGGTTGTCTGAGCGATGCCAACTCAGACACCAGTTATGATTTTATAAGACTTCCTTATAAATCATAATTATTCATGTGCATCTACCCCTCGCATGGGTGCACGGCTTTATACTATGCTTATAAAAGTCGATGTACCTGTGCGCACATATGGCTTAACACGGGAGCCATAAAATAAGACCTTTTTGTTGAATTATAAATTAGCAAGGTCTTATAAGGAATAGTATAAAGTGTCTCATGCTAATGTATGGGACATATGATTTCGATATGATTTGAGTATAAATTTTATATCAATAAAATGTAAAAATGTCTTATAAGGAAAAGTATAAAGTGTCTCATGCTAATGTATGGGACATTGTGCTTGGGATATAGTTTTGGTATAAGTTATATGCCAAGAAAAAAAGCGCTTTACCCTTCCACTGGTCGGGTTGCAGAACACCTATAGGGGGTAGTGGTTGTCTGAGCGATGCCAACTCAGACACCAGTTATGATTTTATAAGACTTCCTTATAAATCATAATTATTCATGTGCATCTACCCCTCGCATGGGTGCACGGCTTTATACTATGCTTATAAAAGTCGATGTACCTGTGCGCACATATGGCTTAACACGGGAGCCATAAAATAAGACCTTTTTGTTGAATTATAAGTTAGCAAGGTCTTATAAGGAATAGTATATATGTTTCTTAAATAGTTCATATATGCAGATATAAGAGAACGTATATTGATATTATGTTGTAAAAATGATGTATTTAAGAAATTTATAAGTGAATGCGATATTGTCTCATGCTTTAGCATGAGACATTGTTCGGTGAGATGGTTTTCTTCCAAGTCCCGTACCAAAAAAAAAAAAAAATTTACTCTTCCACACTTCAGTCTCCAGACGTACTATAGGGAGTAGTCGGTGTCTGGTGAAAAGATGGAAACCAACAAGACATGATTATATTATAAAGAAATCTTTATAAAATCATGTTTACTTTATGTGCATCTACCCCTGACATGAGTGAAGTAGTTTTATAACATGCTTATAAAAACTAATAGTAACCATGTGCACATTGAAATTCTATATCAGATATACTATATATTAAATTATATATATATCTCTGATCCAAGGGTGCATTATTCTTATAATTTTTGATTATAACGATTAGTAAGTACCCAGAGTGGATATTGTAGAATTTCTAACGAAAGTAGGTTGTGGAATATCAACGCCTTTGTGATATATACTAATACCAATGAAACTTTCTCATAAAAATGCTATTAACAAACTAATAAAATATTTGAAGTGAATGAAAGTAGGTTTGAGTGGATATTGTAGAATTTCTAACGAAAGTAGGTTGTGGAATATCAACGCCTTTGTGATATATACTAATACCAATGAAACTTTCTCATAAAAATGCTATTAACAAACTAATAAAATATTTGAAGTGAATGAAAGTAGGTTTGAGTAATATCAATGTAATGTTACCATACTATGATCTTTCTCATAAATAAAATATTATTAAGAAGAAGATGGTCATTGGATATGTTGATTTTGGCAACATTTTACTACGAGAATGACAAATATATAAATTTTTACTATTTTACCTAGTGCGACCATGATCAATGTTATAATACGATGATCTTAAAATGGTCAAAATTTGTCAGGGGTATCAAAGAAATTTATACTCTTGTCGCCTAAAAATGATATTAAATATCATGCAAAACTAATTTCGCTTTCAACAATAATAAGATTTGTTTTATTTAATAAAACAATCGTTAAATTTACAACATAAAAGAATTAAAAATTCTTTATCAAAAACAATATAAAAGCTTCGAAAAAAATGCTATTAATTTATATATACATATATATAGAAAAGATTTAAAAAAGTAATCAAAGTAATATATATATCTTTATGATATATATATCTTTATTATTTATAATCATTCTTATAAACATTATTCTGGTTGATCCTGCCAGTAGTTATATGCTTGTCTCAAAGATTAAGCCATGCATGTCTAAGTACAAACGAAATTAAAGTGAAACCGCAAAAGGCTCATTATATCAGTTATGGTTTATTAGATCGTAACAGTTACTTGGATAACTGTGGTAATTCTAGAGCTAATACATGCAATTATAAACACGGACCTCTGGGACGTGTGCTTTTATTAGGCTAAAACCAAGCGATACCTTTTATAGGGATCGTTACAATGGTTGAACTCTAGATAATTTGCCGATCGTATGGTCTTGTACCGACGACAGATCTTTCAAATGTCTTCCCTATCAACTATTGATGGTAGTATCTTGGACTACCATGGTTGCAACGGGTAACGGGGAATCAGGGTTCGATTCCGGAGAGGGAGCCTGAGAAACGGCTACCACATCTAAGGAAGGCAGCAGGCGCGTAAATTACCCACTCCCAGTACGGGGAGGTAGTGACGAAAAATAACAATACAGGACTCATATCCGAGGCCCTGTAATTGGAATGAGAACACTTTAAATCCTTTATCAAGGACCCATTAGAGGGAAAGTCTGGTGCCAGCAGCCGCGGTAATTCCAGCTCTAATAGCGTATATTAAAGTTGTTGCGGTTAAAACGTTCGTAGTTGAATTTGTGCTTCATACGGGTAGTACTACTATAATATTGGTGTGTACATTACCTTATGTTATGTGAGCGTATTACCGGTGGAGTTCTTATATATATTGATTCATATCACTTGGATTTAATATATATACCTCCTATTTATACCTGCTTCAGTGCTCTTTACCGAGTGTTGTTGTAGGCCGGTACAATTACTTTGAACAAATTAGAGTGCTTAAAGCAGGCTTCAAATGCCTGAATATTATGTGCATGGAATAATGGAATAAGACCTCTGTTCTACTTTCATTGGTTTTTAGATCAAGAGGTAATGATTAATAGAAGCAGTTGGGGGCATTAGTATTACGACGCGAGAGGTGAAATTCTTGGACCGTCGTAAGACTAACTTAAGCGAAAGCATTTGCCAAAGATGTTTTCATTAATCAAGAACGAAAGTTAGAGGCTCGAAGGCGATCAGATACCGCCCTAGTTCTAACCATAAACGATGCCAGCTAGCAATTGAGTGTAGCTACTATTATGGCTTTCTCAGTCGCTTCCCGGGAAACCAAAGCTTTTGGGCTCCGGGGGAAGTATGGTTGCAAAGCTGAAACTTAAAGGAATTGACGGAAGGGCACCACCAGGAGTGGAGCCTGCGGCTTAATTTGACTCAACACGGGAAAACTTACCAGGTCCGAACATAAATGAGTAAGACAGATTGATAGCTCTTTCTCGAATCTATGGCTGGTGGTGCATGGTCGTTCTTAGTTCGTGGAGTGATTTGTCAGGTTAATTCCGTTAACGAACGAGATTCAAATATATTAAATAGATGCATTCAGGATTATGATGCTGAAACTTTATATAGCCTTCTTATATGGCCTACATTAACATGTATAAGTATTTGAATGTGTTTATATAGGGTGGAGTCGTACCTGCTTGTTTGTCCCATTAATACGGATACTGGCTTCTTAAATGGACAAATTGCGTCTAGCAATATGAGATTGAGCAATAACAGGTCTGGAATGCCCTTAGATGTCCTGGGCTGCACGCGCGCTACAATGAAAGTATCAACGTGTATTTCCTAGACCGAGAGGTCCGGGTAAACCGCTGAATCACTTTCATGCTTGGGATTGTGCACTGAAACTGTTCACATGAACCTGGAATTCCTAGTAAGTGTGAATCATAAATTCATATTGATTAGGTCCCTGCCCTTTGTACACACCGCCCGTCGCTACTACCGATTGAATTTTTTAATGAGGTCTCCGGACGTGATCGCTGTGACGCCTTTATGGGTGTTACGGTTGCTTTTCGCGGAAGTTGACCAAATTTGAGTATTTAGAGGAAGTAAAAGTCGTAACAAAGTTTCCGTAGGTGAACCTGCGGAAGGATCATTAATGTTATAACATTTAACAAATATTTCTCCACTCTTCCAAACGTTACTGTTGGTATATTCTATCCTGATATCCTTTTAATGGGGATATGCGGAATATAGACGACTAAAGGTCCTTGGAATGTAGAGTTGATCTGATCCACTCTTCCAAACGTTACTGTTGGTATATTCTATCCTGATATCCTTTTAATGGGGATATGCGGAATATAGACGACTAAAGGTCCTTGGAATGTAGAGTTGATCTGATGATGATATATTCTATCCTGAATATATTGCTTATAATCATTTATAAGTAATATGCAGAGTATATTCGTGGGAAGATCACGGAAATGGAAATATTGATCCATCAAAAGTATGATGAGATGTATAGCATATAGTATATGTCATTGGATATGTTTGTTAAGAAAGACGTATTTACAACGAGAATAACAGCTTGCAGAGTTATTTGCATAAAGATTAGTTATTGAATATTGTCTTGTGTATTTATGTCATTGAATATATTTGTTACAGCAGCGGTATGTTTTCAACGATAATAACAATTTGCTCGCATATTGTTATTGAATGTGCCCTTGCTAATGATGTTACATTAATAGAAGTCATTGAATATGGTTGTTATAGCAACAGCATATTTACAACGAGAATGACTATAGATAAGGAAAAGCTTGCATAGGTTGCTTGCTAAATTAGATATCTTATAAAAGTTACATTAATATAAGTCATTGAATATGGTTGTTATAGCAACGGCATATTTACAACGAGAATGACTATAGATAAGGAAAAGCTTGCATAGGTTGCTTGCTTAATTAGATCTTATAATAAAGGTAGTCATTGAATATGTTTGTAACAAGACAAACAGTTTGCAACGAGAATGACTATTATAAGAGGAAAAACTTGCAATTGGTTGCGTGTTAAATGATCTTATAAATAATAACAAAATATTTACAACGAGATTGACTATAAAAACATCATATTTACAACGAGAATGACAATAAAATGCTTGCATAAATTATATATATATATACATATAAATATAAGATTGTTGTACTTAAAAAAGTAAATTATATTACACGCATTGGTAATATTATAATTTATTAAAAGAAGGTAAACAATATATTACATACATTGGTAATACCAAAATTTATTAAGAAAATAAACGATATTACATACATTGGTAATATTAGAAAATTTATTAAGAAAATAAATGGTATTTACATACATTGGTAATATTAGAATTTATTAGTAGCGAAAGGTAAACTATTTTACTTACATTGTAAAATTACAGTTTATTTACACACAGTAAATGAGTTTCTCATAAGAGAAGTTTAGACATTCATCAACAATATAAATGTTCATATTTATATATATATATTTATAAACTTTTAAAATAAACTATATTACTTGAATTGGTAATAGAACAGTTTATAGAAATAAGCTATATTACTCACTTTGGTAATAGTACAGTTTATGGGGTTTAAAAAAAAAAAAACAAATTTTGACATAAAATTATATAAATAAACAAAATTAAAATATACTCTAAGCGGAGGATCACTTGGCTCATGGGTCGATGAAGAACGCAGCAAACTGTGCGTCATCGTGTGAACTGCAGGACACATGAACATCGACATTTTGAACGCATATTGCAGTCCATGCTATACGTACTTTAAAATTTTTTTTTTTATAGTGCTGCATGGACTACATATGGTTGAGGGTTGTAAGACTTTCTTAATTAAGTTGCTTGAAGATATTTTTAATATCTTTTTAAGCACATGTTGTATTATTAAAAAATATTATTTGATATTTTTTATAATATTAATAATAAGGAATAATAATAATTTGCTTTTATCTCTTTGCAGATCAAGTATAAAATTTAATATACTGTGAATAGCGATTTGATTACATTAAAGCATAAAAATTATTATTATAAAGTATATAGAAAAAATAAAAACTTTTTAAACAACCTCAACTCATATGAGATTACTCCCTGAATTTAAGCATATTAATGAGGGAAGGAAAAGAAACTAACTAGGATTTTCTTAGTAGCGGCGAGCGAAAAGAAATTTAGTTCAGCACTGAGTTATTTTGTTGTTTTAACAAATATAAGATGCAGTGTATGGAATATCTATAATCTAGTATGATAAATTAGCAGTCCAAGTCCTTCTTAAATGAGGCCATTTACCCATAGAGGGTGCCAGGCCCGTAGTGACGTTAATGATTACTAGAAGATATTTCTTAAGAGTCGTGTTGCTTGATAGTGCAGCACAAATTGGGTGGTAAACTCCATCTAAAACTAAATATAACCATGAGACCGATAGCAAACAAGTACCGTGAGGGAAAGTTGAAAAGAACTCTGAATAGAGAGTTAAATAGTACGTGAAACTGCTTAGAGGTTAAGCCCGATGAACCTGAATATCTAATATGAAAAATTCATTGTTAATAATACATTAATTTTATTTTAATGTAATAATAATGTGCAATTTTTTCATATAAGGACATTGTAATCTGTTAATATGATCGATAATAGAAAAATTTATCAGAAGTATCAGTTTTGCAAAGTTTATGTTTTATTATATAAAAAATTTATTTTTTGATAATTAACATAAAATGCATATATGGTTACAGATAAATTATTGACAGATTTTTATTATATATAGCGCTTACACATACATTATATATGTGTTATAGTAATTAAATTAAATTTTTTAATTTTTTTATTATATGCGTTAATATGATTAACAATGCTATAGATTTAGGATACCTTCGGGACCCGTCTTGAAACACGGACCAAGGAGTCTAACATGTGTGCAAGTCATTGGGTATATAAAACCTAAAGGCGTAATTAACTTAACTGTTTAATTTAATGGGATCATATATATATTATTAATATTATATATTCCATCCCGGGGCGTTCTATACAGTTATGCATTTTAATATAAATTTTTTTTTAAAGGATATATTATATATGCCTCTAACTAGAGCGTACCTTGAGCATATATGTTGTCACCCGAAAGATGATGAACTATACCTGATCAGGTTGAAGTCAGGGGAAACCCTGATGGAGGACCGAAGCAGTTCTGACGTGCAAATCGATTGTCAGAATTGGGTATAGGGGCGATAGACCTATCGAATCATCTAGTAGCTGGTTCCCTCCGAAGTTTCCCTCAGGATAGCTGGTGCATTTAAATATTATTTAAAATAATCTTATCTGGTAAAGCGAATGATTAGAGGCATTAGGGCCGAAACGACCTTAACCTATTCTCAAACTTTAAATGGGTAAGAACCTCACCTTTCTTGATATGAAGGTTGAGGTTATGATATATTGTGCCCAGTGGGCCACTTTTGGTAAGCAGAACTGGCGCTGTGGGATGAACCAAACGTAATGTTAAGGCGCCAAAATTAACAACTCATACTGATACCATGAAAGGCGTTGGTTGCTTAAAACAGCAGGACGGTGGACATGGAAGTCGTAATCCGCTAAGGAGTGTGTAACAACTCACCTGCCGAAGCAACTAGCCCTTAAAATGGATGGCGCTCAAGTTGTATGCCTATACATTACCGCTGAAATATATGATTTATAAATTATATAATTTATAAATTTTGAAGTTTTAGTGAGTAGGAGGGTACAATGGTGTGCGTAGAAGTGTTTGGTGTAAACCTGCATGGAGCCGCCATTGGTACAGATCTTGGTGGTAGTAGCAAATAATCGAATGAGACCTTGGAGGACTGAAGTGGAGAAGGGTTTCGTGTGAACAGTGGTTGATCACGAGTTAGTCGGTCCTAAGTTCTAGGCGAAAGTCGAAAAATTTTTTAAGTTACAAATATGCAATGCAATATATGATATACTTAAATATTTTTGAACGAAAGGGAATACGGTTCCAATTCCGTAACCTGTTGAGTATACGTTTGTTATTAAAAATGGGCTTTTATGCTCATCCTGGTAACAGAAACAACCATAAAGAAGCCGTCGAGAAATATCGAAAGAGTTTTCTTTTCTGTTTCATAGTCGTACTACCATGGAAGTCTTTCGAAGAGAGATATGGTAGATGGACTAGAAGAGCATGGCATTTACTGCTGTGTCGATATTTTCTCCTCGGACCTTGAAAATTTATGGTGGGGTCACGCAAACTTCTTAACAGGCCGTACCGATATCCGCAGCTGGTCTCCAAGGTGAAGAGTCTCTAGTCGATAGAATAATGTAGGTAAGGGAAGTCGGCAAATTAGATCCGTAACTTCGGGATAAGGATTGGCTCTGAAGATTGAGATAGTCGGGCTTGATTGGGAAACAATATTATGGTCTATGTACTCGTTCTGGGTAAATTAGGATTTATACAATTTTTTTTTCTAAAGATTGTGTTTATCTGTTCCCCGGATAGAAGTTTACGTAACCAATTGTGGAACTTTCTTGCTAATAATTTATAATTTATAAATGATTTTTTTAAAGGGATTATTTTTATTATAAATTTATAACGGCTATCAATTAACAATCAATTCAGAACTGGCACGGACTTGGGGAATCCGACTGTCTAATTAAAACAAAGCATTGTGATGGCCCTAACGGGTGTTGACACAATGTGATTTCTGCCCAGTGCTCTGAATGTCAAAGTGAAGAAATTCAAGTAAGCGCGGGTTAACGGCGGGAGTAACTATGACTCTCTTACGTCAAGTCGAACAGTACGGACGTGCCTTGAAAAAGCTCCGGTAGATTTTTACAAAAAGTTTGACAATATTTGCTATCTTAATTTTATATATGTATAAATCGTGATTTTATTTACTTTTATTGTTTTAATTTATTTTTATACCAGATAAATAGTATTGTTTTGTGTTAATTTCATGTAAAAGACTGCCATAAACTTTTGTGATAATGCTGTGATATTATGAACTAAGAAGTTTTACCGTGTTTATATTATGAAAACAATTAGAAGTGATTTTAACTGTCCAAACTTTATATTTCTGAGATTTTCTGTGAATTCATTGGAAAAAGAAAAATAACTAGAAAAGAAAAATAATTTTGAACATAAACAATATTTATATCGTGTGATTTTCATTAATTAACAGGCGTAGGAGTACAACAGATAAGCTTGTGACAATAGCTTTTATCCCAGTCAAGAAGAAGAGCTCATGTAAGAAAACAAAACACGTGCTCTGTACATTCCTTGACACACACCAACCCGGATAAACTAGCAATCAAATAGGAAAGCACTGCCGTCAAAAATTTGATTGGATTAATGAGCCATGGAATTTTACACGGAAAAATTGGATGCAAAAGTGGAACTTATAAAGTATCATAATTTAAATTAAATTAAATTAATCAATGTTTTCTTTCACAATAGTTATCATTACAAATAAAATAATAGAAGACCACAACAAAAACGAAAAGGAAATATTTAAACACGGATAAAAGTACAACATCTAGCTAATACATTGGATTTTATCACATTAAAGAAGAAGACGAACACGTGTGTTTAACCAGGACTCAAATCTAAACTTCAAGTTATCCTATTAAAGAAGAAGAAAAGCACGTGTTTAGCAAAGTTCAGAATGAAAGTTTAGTCTTTAGTACTAAAAATACACGCAGCGCCATCTATTATTTCAAGTAAAACTAATTATCAAAGACACTAAAGACAATGTTAAGAGTGCTGTGATCTAGTAATATTAAGAGTGAACTGAACTTTGACATTAATTATCACAAAACGTATTAGAATAGTGCTATTTTGTATTTATTGTATTTATTGTTATTATATAGTATTTATTTGTTATTATATAGTATTTATTTGTTATTATATAGTATTTATTTTATTTAATTATATCGATTTTGTGTTATTTATTACTATTTATTTATTTATTGATGTTGTTGTTTACTTATTGTTGACTATATTGGAAATTTCCGAAAAATTTGTTTAAATCTATGTATATTTATGTATTAATTTATATGTGATAAGCATAAATGGACATTAAAAATTATATAATTATTTGGCTGTGATATTTATGTATGCCCAGGCATGAGGAATTTTATCAGAAACGGAAAGGAGCTTTAAAAATATACAAAATATATTAGGACATACATTGTTACATGAAGAGAGTTAGGAAACCTTAAGGAAACTTCGGCACATTGTGTTATAGTAGGGTGACGCCTTTAACCAAAAAGGAAAAACTGACTGGTGTGTACAACCACCATGTCGGCGTCACAAAGGGAGAACTTCCGATGCGGATGCGGAGGATCATATTCCTCACTCGCCGGCCTTAGACAGCATAAGCGCCGCTACTGCAGGGAAGCTAGTAGTGCGGACGATCGAACATGCCCAATATGTAGAAGAACGTTCGAGGGTTTTGCAGGGATGAGACAACATATGCGACACCAGCATCCCGCGGAATACAACACTGATCTGCAAGCTGAAAGCGCCAATACCAGGATGCTATGGACAGACGAGGAAGAAAGTGAACTAGCCAGAAAAGAGGCCGAATGCAGTATAAACTTGCCGCGAGCAGCGATAGTCGACCATTTGATGCAACACTCTATAAGAAGTAGATATGCGATTGAAGCCAGAAGAAAGCAGCAACAATATAAAAATAAAGTAATAGCTTTCAGATGTCAACCACTTGAAGAGGAAATGCGCACTGAGGACAATGACAACATTGAACAAATAGAACGGGACAGAAACTCGGAAATTAGAGCGGCCTTGGATGCACTACGGGACATACTCACGGAGGAAGCAGACAGGGTGTTCTTGGAGAACATTCTATACCAAACACAGGAAACTGCTATAAACGAGCTCGAGAGATGGTGTAGATCGATAATTGAGCAATACCATCGCAGGCCACGGAATATTAACTCGACGTATAACAACAATAGGAACAACATTATAAACCAAATACAGAGGCCTGGACTGAGCAGAAGAAGGAGACGAGTCCTGGAATATAAGTTGGCCCAAATGGATTTTAATAAGGACCCGAAAGCATATGCTAATAAGCTGATTGAGGGAACTAACAACACCATGGAGAATACCGTACCCGACGCGCGTGATACCTTAACCCACTACACCAATGTTTTCACGCGGACATCTTCAGAGGACACGGAACCTATTCGTGATAGATTCACTGAACCTACAATTATTTGTGGACCGATAGTCGAGGATGAAGTGAACAATGCGATCGCGAACAGTAAATCAAATTCTCCCGGTCCGGACGGGATTAACTTGAGGGAGTTTGCTAAAATCCGCAAACCAAGACTGCTTCTTCTGTTCAACGCCATGCTCCTGTTAGAAAGAGTACCCACCGTATTGCAAGAATGCCGTACAATATTGATCCCAAAGAGAAAAGACAATCTAGAGGAGATCAGAAACTGGAGGCCTCTGACCATAGGATCAATATTTATAAGAATTTTTAATAAAATTTTAGCGAGAAGGCTAAGCAGCGCTGTCAATATTCACTCAAATCAACGAGGCTTCTCTAAATTAGATGGCTGCTTTGCTAACTGTCTCACACTGGAAACTATTATTAAAGATAGAAGGAAAGCAGGGCAGCCAATGACACTCATTTCGCTCGACCTATCTAAGGCATTCGATAGAATCCCGCACAGCAGTATTAGAAGGTCCTTGAAAAGAATTAACTTAGATAGAAAGACTGAAAATATTATCATGGACAATTTCAGGGAAATAAAGACGGAGATTAGCTGCAATGGTCAACTTATTGGCAGACTAAACATAGAGTGT
>CAWUPM010000526.1:35000-60000 GCA_963924295.1 Dioctria rufipes
TTGGGGTATATGTGACCCAAGGTAGTGAAAATGTCTCAGTGGCGTAGAGAAAAATATCGAAAAAAGGGGTCAAAATGAAATTAATGGAGAAAAAAAGTACACCACGTAATAGTACTCGCCAAGACCTTTCCAAAAAGTACCTACATGCCGGGGTAGGGGTGAAAGTAAAAATCGCGAAATTTTCATAGGGGTACCCCTGTAAAAACGGGAAAAAATTTAATTTTTCGCGGGAGTTGGCCAACTGTAATTGCTATAGAATCTGAAGGAAAAGCCCGAATGCCTTCAAATAAACTTCCAGACATAGAGGAGACCTGTAGGTAGCACATTTTATAAGCACTGTGCCGTGAGTTACATAGTACTCCCGGTAGATGGCGCCAAGTGCGCGAGAAAAGTTGTCACAGTTATGTATTTTTTTAAATAGGTAAATAAGGTGCTATGTCGCTGAAATTTCGTATAGGCAATCTTGTGGTAAGCCGGTATCCATAAAAAATTCAAAAGTTGGATTTATCTGAAATTCGTAGAGCAAAGTTTCCAAATGAAGATTTTCGTTAAAAATTTTGGCCGTGGAAAAAAAATTTTTACAACGCAAATGGGAGGGGGTGGGAAATAGTCTCAAAAAATCACAAAAAAATCAGAAAAAAATAATCAAAAGGAATTTTTGAAATCGGTTTATATTTGGGCTAATTATGGTGAGGGGATGAATTAATACGTATGTACATACATGTAATTTGAGAAATTCGATTGAACCAAGTTTACCGAATTTGAAAAAGAAATACATAGATCGATAGTACTCGTCAAGACCTTTCCAATGACTCCTCACTGATTGAGATCAAATGTAAAAATAATATAGTATTTGGGGTATATGTGACCCAAGGTACTGAAAATGTCTCAGTGGCGTAGAGAAAAATATCGAAAAAAGGGGTCAAAATGAAATTAATGGCGAAAAAAAGTACACCACGTAATAGTACTCGCCAAGACCTTTCCAAAAAGTACCTACATGCCGGGGTAGGGGTGAAAGTAAAAATCGCGAAATTTTCATAGGGGTACCCCTGTAAAAACGGGAAAAAATTTAATTTTTCGCGGGAGTTGGCCAACTGTAATTGCTATAGAATCTGAAGGAAAAGCCCGAATGCCTTCAAATAAACTTCCAGACATAGAGGAGACCTGTAGGTAGCACATTTTATAAGCACTGTGCCGTGAGTTACATAGTACTCCCGGTAGATGGCGCCAAGTGCGCGAGAAAAGTTGTCACAGTTATGTATTTTTTTAAATAGGTAAATAAGGTGCTATGTCGCTGAAATTTCGTATAGGCAATCTTGTGGTAAGCCGGTATCCATAAAAAATTCAAAAGTTGGATTTATCTGAAATTCGTAGAGCAAAGTTTCCAAATGAAGATTTTCGTTAAAAATTTTGGCCGTGGAAAAAAAATTTTTACAACGCAAATGGGAGGGGGTGGGAAATAGTCTCAAAAAATCACAAAAAAATCAGAAAAAAATAATCAAAAGGAATTTTTGAAATCGGTTTATATTTGGGCTAATTATGGTGAGGGGATGAATTAATACGTATGTACATACATGTAATTTGAGAAATTCGATTGAACCAAGTTTACCGAATTTGAAAAAGAAATACATAGATCGATAGTACTCGTCAAGACCTTTCCAATGACTCCTCACTGATTGAGATCAAATGTAAAAATAATATAGTATTTGGGGTATATGTGACCCAAGGTACTGAAAATGTCTCAGTGGCGTAGAGAAAAATACCGAAAAAAGGGGTCAAAATGAAATTAATGGCGAAAAAAAGTACACCACGTAATAGTACTCGCCAAGACCTTTCCAAAAAGTACCTACATGCCGGGGTAGGGGTGAAAGTAAAAATCGCGAAATTTTCATAGGGGTACCCCTGTAAAAACGGGAAAAAATTTAATTTTTCGCGGGAGTTGGCCAACTGTAATTGCTATAGAATCTGAAGGAAAAGCCCGAATGCCTTCAAATAAACTTCCAGACATAGAGGAGACCTGTAGGTAGCACATTTTATAAGCACTGTGCCGTGAGTTACATAGTACTCCCGGTAGATGGCGCCAAGTGCGCGAGAAAAGTTGTCACAGTTATGTATTTTTTTAAATAGGTAAATAAGGTGCTATGTCGCTGAAATTTCGTATAGGCAATCTTGTGGTAAGCCGGTATCCATAAAAAATTCAAAAGTTGGATTTATCTGAAATTCGTAGAGCAAAGTTACCAAATGAAGATTTTCGTTAAAAATTTTGGCCGTGGAAAAAAAATTTTTACAACGCAAATGGGAGGGGGTGGGAAATAGTCTCAAAAAATCACAAAAAAATCAGAAAAAAATAATCAAAAGGAATTTTTGAAATCGGTTTATATTTGGGCTAATTATGGTGAGGGGATGAATTAATACGTATGTACATACATGTAATTTGAGAAATTCGATTGAACCAAGTTTACCGAATTTGAAAAAGAAATACATAGATCGATAGTACTCGTCAAGACCTTTCCAATGACTCCTCACTTATTGAAATCGGATGAAAAATAAGGAATTTTTATTTATTTATCGATGTTTGCTACATGAATTTATAAGGGAAGGCATACGACTTTTGAGATTTTTATAAGGAACACATGAAAAATTTCTGATTTGGCACTATACATTTTCATACACTACACACCAATTCTAATCATATGCTTATACTGGAAATCGGATTTGCGAAAAATTGCAGAAAAGAAATATCAATAAACTCATTTCCCAATTTTTGTACGGGACACATGAGTGTTTTCTTATAACAAAACAGAAAAATTTTCTGACTGTAAAAGAAATCGAGGTTTGCTACATGAATTTATAAGGGAAGGCATACGACTTTTGAGATTTTTATAAGGAACACATGAAAAATTTCTGATTTGGCACTATGCATTTTCATACACTACACACCAATTCTAATCATATGCTTATACTGGAAATCGGATTTGCGAAAAATTGCAGAAAAGAAATATCAATAAACTCATTTCCCAATTTTTGTACGGGACACATGAGTGTTTTCTTATAACAAAACAGAAAAATTTTCTGACTGTAAAAGAAATCGAGGTTTGCTACATGAATTTATAAGGGAAGGCATACGACTTTTGAGATTTTTATAAGGAACACATGAAAAATTTCTGATTTGGCACTATGCATTTTCATACACTACACACCAATTCTAATCATATGCTTATACTGGAAATCGGATTTGCGAAAAATTGCAGAAAAGAAATATCAATAAACTCATTTCCCAATTTTTGTACGGGACACATGAGTGTTTTCTTATAACAAAACAGAAAAATTTTCTGACTGTAAAAGAAATCGAGGTTTGCTACATGAATTTATAAGGGAAGGCATACGACTTTTGAGATTTTTATAAGGAACACATGAAAAATTTCTGATTTGGCACTATGCATTTTCATACACTACACACCAATTCTAATCATATGCTTATACTGGAAATCGGATTTGCGAAAAATTGCAGAAAAGCAATATCAATAAACTCATTTCCCAAAATTTTTGTATGGGACACATGAGTGTTTTCTTATAACAAAAGGGTAAAATTTTCTGACTGTAAAAAAAGCGTTTTACTCTTCCACTGGTCGGGTTGCAGAACACCTATAGGGGGTAGTGGTCCTCTGAGCGATGGACGGTGACGTCAAGAAACATGATTTTATAAGAAATCCTAATAACTCTTACTTATCTATGTGCTTCCACTACCCCCACATGGGTGCGTGGCTTATAAGATGCTTATAAGAACCAACGCACCTATGTGCACATAGATAAGGGCTTAACACGGAAGTCATAAGAGAAAACCTAATAATAGTGGGCGAAAAAAGGTCTTATAAGAAAACCTATAAACTGTCTCATACTATTGCATGGGACACATTAGTGTTTTCTTATAACAAAAGGTTAAAATTATCTGACAGTAAAAAAAGCGTTTTACTCTTCCACTGGTCGGGTTGCAGAACACCTATAGGGGGTAGTGGTCCTCTGAGCGATGGACGGTGACGTCAAGAAACATGATTTTATAAGAAATCCTAATAACTCTTACTTATCTATGTGCTTCCACTACCCCCACATGGGTGCGTGGCTTATAAGATGCTTATAAGAACCAACGCACCTATGTGCACATAGATAAGGGCTTAACACGGAAGTCATAAGAGAAAACCTAATAATAATGGGTGAAAAAAGGTCTTATAAGAAAACCTATAAACTGTCTCATACTATGTATGGGATACATGAGTGTTTTCTTATAACGAAAGAGAAAATTTGGAATTTATTGGCGAGGAAAGTTCTCTTTATAATAAAGAGAATAAAATGCTGTATGCTTCTTCATGGGAGATTTTGGTCAGGAATTGGTTTTGCACCAAGTCCCGTACCAAAAAAAAAAAAAAATTTACTCTTCCACACTTCAGTCTCCAGACGTACTATAGCCCAACAATTATCGGGCGTTGGAATAGACACGGTTGTTACCAAATCCTAATAAAAACCGATAAAATTGTATGAAAACACGGGGAAAAAATACCATATCCTAATAAAAATCGATAAAATTGTATAAAAAATATATACTTATTGTTATACTTATACTTATACTTATCAACCAAGAACCCCAAGAACCCCAAGAACCCCAAGAACCCCAAGAACCCCAAGAACAGCTTGAAAATGAAAATAAAAATAAAATAAAATTAAATTAAAATTAAATTAAATTAAATTATACATTTAGTATAAAGAACAGGTCTGTGCTATACATTTGAATAATAATGGTAATAAGAAAGCTAATAAAATCATTGGATTGAGCTCGTATGGGCTAAAAAGCACGAAAGAAAGTATATTGGGCGATATACATGTAGTGCAAAGAACAGGTCTGGGCAATGGTAATAAGAAAGCTAATAAAATCATAGGATTGAGCTCGAATGGGCTAAAAAGCACGAAAGAAAGTATATTGGGCGATATACATGTAGTGCAAAGAACAGGTCTGGGCAATGGTAATAAGAAAGCTAATAAAATCATAGGATTGAGCTCGAATGGGCTAAAAAGCACGAAAGAAAGTATATTGGGCGATATACATGTAGTGCAAAGAACAGGTCTGGGCAATGGTAATAAGAAAGCTAATAAAATCATAGGATTGAGCTCGAATGGGCTAAAAAGCACGAAAGAAAGTATATTGGGTGATATACATGTAGTGTAAAGAACAGGTCTGGGCAATGGTAATAAGAAAGCTAATAAAATCATAGGATTGAGCTCGAATGGGCTAAAAAGCACGAAAGAAAGTATATTGGGCGATATACATGTAGTGCAAAGAACAGGTCTGGGCAATGGTAATAAGAAAGCTAATAAAATCATAGCATACTGCGATCTAGTGAAGCTTAACTTATCTTATAAGGATAAGCATAACATATATTGATTTTTATAAGGGACACATAAAAAAATTTTGATTTGCCGCTATCCATTTTCAGACACTACATAAGGATATCATTCATATCCTTTAATCGGAAATCGGATTTGAGAAAAAAAGTTTTCAATTAACTCATTTCCCCATTTTTGTTCGGGACACATGAAGTTATTAGGAAAGGCATAGACGATCTCAAATTTTCATATGGGACACATAAAAAAATCTTGATTTGCCGCTATCCATTTTCAGATACTACATAAGGATAGCATTCATATCCTTTTATCGGAAATCGGATTTGAGAAAAAAAGTTTTCAATTAACTCATTTCCCCATTTTTGTTCGGGACACATGAAGTTATTAGGAAAGGCATACACGATCTCAAATTTTCATATGGGACACATAAAAAAATTTTGATTTGCCGCTATCCATTTTCAGACACTACATAAGGATAGCATTCATATCCTTTAATCGGAAATCGGATTTGAGAAAAAAAGTTTTCAATTAACTCATTTCCCCATTTTTGTTCGGGACACATGAAGTTATTAGGAAAGGCATAGACGATCTCAAATTTTCATATGGGACACATAAAAAAATCTTGATTTGCCGCTATCCATTTTCAGATACTACATAAGGATAGCATTCATATCCTTTTATCGGAAATCGGATTTGAGAAAAAAAGTTTTCAATTAACTCATTTCCCCATTTTTGTTCGGGACACATGAAGTTATTAGGAAAGGCATACACGATCTCAAATTTTCATATGGGACACATAAAAAAATTTTGATTTGCCGCTATCCATTTTCAGACACTACATAAGGATAGCATTCATATCCTTTTATCGGAAATCGGATTTGAGAAAAAAAAGTTTTCAATTAACTCATTTCCCCATTTTTGTTCGGGACACATGAAGTTATTAGGAAAGGCATAGACGATCTCAAATTTTCATATGGGACACATAAAAAAATCTTGATTTACCGCTATCCATTTTCAGATACTACATAAGGATAGCATTCATATCCTTTTATCGGAAATCGGATTTGAGAAAAAAAGTTTTCAATTAACTCATTTCCCCATTTTTGTTCGGGACACATGAAGTTATTAGGAAAGGCATACACGATCTCAAATTTTCATATGGGACACATAAAAAAATTTTGATTTGCCGCTATCCATTTTCAGACACTACATAAGGATAGCATTCATATCCTTTTATCGGAAATCGGATTTGAGAAAAAAAGTTTTCAATTAACTCATTTCCCCATTTTTGTTCGTGACACATGAAGTTATTAGGAAAGGCATACACGATCTCAAATTTTCATATGGGACACATAAAAAAATTTTGATTTGCCGCTATCCATTTTCAGACACTACATAAGGATAGCATTCATATCCTTTTATCGGAAATCGGATTTGAGAAAAAAAGTTTTCAATTAACTCATTTCCCCATTTTTGTTCGGGACACATGAAGTTATTAGGAAAGGCATAGACGATCTCAAATTTTCATATGGGACACATAAAAAAATCTTGATTTGCCGCTATCCATTTTCAGATACTACATAAGGATAGCATTCATATCCTTTTATCGGAAATCGGATTTGAGAAAAAAAGTTTTCAATTAACTCATTTCCCCATTTTTGTTCGGGACACATAAAGTTATTAGGAAAGGGATAGACGATCTTAAATTTTCATATGGGACACATGAAAAAATTTTGATTTGCCGCTATCCATTTTCAGACACTACATAAGGATAGCATTCATATCCTTTTATCGGAAATCGGATTTGAGAAAAAAAGTTTTCAATTAACTCATTTCCCCATTTTTGTTCGGGACACATGAAGTTATTAGGAAAGGCATAGACGATCTTAGATTTTCATATGGGACATATAAAAAAATTTTGATTTGCCGCTATCCATTTTCAGACACTACATAAGGATAGCATTCATATCCTTTTATCGGAAATCGGATTTGAGAAAAAAAGTTTTCAATTAACTCATTTCCCCATTTTTGTTCGGGACACATGAAGTTATTAGGAAAGGCATAGACGATCTCAAATTTTCATATGGGACACATAAAAAAATCTTGATTTGCCGCTATCCATTTTCAGATACTACATAAGGATAGCATTCATATCCTTTTATCGGAAATCGGATTTGAGAAAAAAAGTTTTCAATTAACTCATTTCCCCATTTTTGTTCGGGACACATGAAGTTATTAGGAAAGGCATACACGATCTTAAATTTTCATATGGGACACATGAAAAAATTTTGATTTGCCGCTATCCATTTTCAGACACTACATAAGGATAGCATTCATATCCTTTTATCGGAAATCGGATTTGAGAAAAAAAGTTTTCAATTAACTCATTTCCCCATTTTTGTTCGGGACACATGAAGTTATTAGGAAAGGCATAGACGATCTTAGATTTTCATATGGGACATATAAAAAAATTTTGATTTGCCGCTATCCATTTTCAGACACTACATAAGGATAGCATTCATATCCTTTTATCGGAAATCGGATTTGAGAAAAAAAGTTTTCAATTAACTCATTTCCCCATTTTTGTTCGGGACACATGAAGTTATTAGGAAAGGCATAGACGATCTTAGATTTTCATATGGGACATATAAAAAAATTTTGATTTGCCGCTATCCATTTTCAGACACTACATAAGGATAGCATTCATATCCTTTTATCGGAAATCGGATTTGCGAAAAAAAAGTTTTCAATTAACACATTTCCCATTTCTCATTTCTCCATTTTTGTTCGGGACACATAAAGTTATTAGGAAAGGGATAGACGATCTTAAATTTTCATATGGGACACATGAAAAAATTTTGATTTGCCGCTATCCATTTTCAGACACTACATAAGGATAGCATTCATATCCTTTTATCGGAAATCGGATTTGCGAAAAAAAAGCTTTCAATTAACATATTTCCCCATTTTTGTTCGGGACACATGAAATTATTAGGAAAGGCATAGACGATCTTAAACTTTTATATGGGACATATGATTTTTTTTTTATAAGGAAAGAGAAAAAGTGTCTTAGTAAATAATTTTTCGTACTTTGTTACACTTCGCCATGAATATGTTAGTAAATCTTCGAAATTTATATACATAATAATTTATAAGAAATGGCATAACATATATTAATTTATATAAGGAACATATGAAAAAATTTTGATTTGCTGCTATCTATTTTCAGACACTACACAACGTTCTTATTCAACTACTTTCACCGGAAATCGGATTATCGAAAAAAAAAAATTTCCATTAACTATAACCCCATTTTTGTATGGGACATATGAATTTTTTTTTATAAGGAAAGAGAAAAAGTTTCTCAGTAAATAATTGTTCCCACTTTGTTACACTTCGCCATGAATGTGTAAGTAAATCTTTGAATTTTATTTATATAATAATTTATAAGAAATGGCATAACATATATTAATTTATATAAGGAACATATGAAAAAAATTTTATTTGCTACTATCTATTATCAGACACTACACAACACTCTTATTCAACTCCTTTTACCGGAATTCGGATTTGCAAAAAAAAAAAAAAAAACAATCCATTAACTATTTCCCCATTTTTGTTCAGGACATATAAATTTATTAGGAAAGGTATAAATCTTTTGAGATTTTTATATGCATCACATGAAAAATTTTTGATTAGGCACTATCTATTTATAGACAATACATAACGATCCTATTCATATTATTTTACTGGAAATCGATTTTGCAAAAAATTGCGGAAAAAAATTTCTATAAAATTATTTTCCAATTTTTGTATGGGGCACATGAAGTTATTAGGAAAGGCATAAATGCTTTTAGATGTTTATATGAGACATATAAAAAAAATTTTGATTTGACACTATCTATTTTCAGACACTACATAACGATCCTATTGATATTCTTTTACTGGAAATCGATTTTGCAAAAAATTGCAAACAAAAAATTTCTATAAAATTATTTCTCAATTTTTGTATGGGACACAGGAAGTTATTAGGAAAGGCATAAATCTTTTTAGATTTTTATATGGAACACATGAAAAATTTTTGATTTGCCACTATCTATTTTCAGACACTATATAACGATCCTATTCATATGCTTTTACTGGAAATCGATTTTGCAAAAAAATTGAGAAAAAACTTTTCTATAAAATATTATCCAATTTTTGTATGGGACATATGAAGTTATTAGGAAAGGTATAAATCGTTTTTGATTTTTATATGGGACACATGAAAATTATTTGATTTAGCACTATCTATTTTCAGACACTACATAACAATGATATTCATATGCTTTTACTGGAAATCGATTTTGCAAAAAATTGTGAAAAAACTTTTCTATAAAATATTATCCAATTTTTGTATGGGACATATGAAGTTATTAGGAAAGGTATAAATCGTTTTTGATTTTTATATGGGACACATGAAAATTATTTGATTTAGCACTATCTATTTTCAGACAATACATAACGATGCTATACATATTCTTTTACTGGTAATCGATTTTGCAAAAAATTGCGAAAAAAATTTCTATAAAAGTATTTCCCAATTTTTGTATGGGACACATAGTTTTATTAGGAAAGGAATAATTTTTTTTTTATTTTTATATGGGACATATGAAAACTTTTTGATTTAGCACTATCTATTTTCAGACACTACATAACGATGTTATTCATATGCTTTTACTAGTAATCGATTTTGCAAAAAATTGCCACAAAAAATTTCTATAAAAGTATTTCCAGTTTTTGTATGGGACACATGAAGTTATTAGGAAAGGCATAAATCTATTTAGATTTTTATATGGAACACGTGAAAAATTTTTGATTTGCCACTATCTATTTTCAGACACTATATAAGGATCCTATTCATATGCTTTTACTGGAAGTCGATTTTGCAAAAAATTGCGAAAAAAAATTTCTATAAAAGTATTTCCCAATTTTTGTATGGGACACATGAAGTTATTAGGAAAGGCATAAATCTATTTAGATTTTTATATGGAACACATGAAAAATTTTTGATTTGCCACTATCTATTTTCAGACACTATATAAGGATCCTATTCATATTCTTTTACTGGTAATCGATTTTGCAAAAAATTGCGAAAAAAAATTTCTATAAAAGTATTTCCCAATTTTTGTATGGGACACATAGTTTTATTAGGAAAGGAATAATTTTTTTTTTATTTTTATATGGGACACATGAAAATTATTTTATTTAGCACCATCTATTTTCAGACACTACATAACAATGATATTCATATTCTTTTACTGGTAATCGATTTTGCAAAAAATTGCCAAAAAAAATTTCTATAAAAGTATTTCCCAATATGGGACACATGAAAATTATTTGATTTAGCACTATCTATTTTCAGACACTACATAACGATGCTATTCATATTCTTTTACTGGTAATCGATTTTGCAAAAAATTGCGAAAAAAAATTTCTATAAAAGTATTTCCCAATTTTTGTATGGGACACATGAAGTTATTAGGAAAGGCATAAATCTATTTAGATTTTTATATGGAACACGTGAAAAATTTTTGATTTGCCACTATCTAGTTTCAGACACTATATAAGGATCCTATTCATATGCTTTTACTGGAAATCGATTTTGCAAAAAATTGCGAAAAAAAATTTCTATAAAAGTATTTCCCAATTTTTGTATGGGACACATGAAGTTATTAGGAAAGGCATAAATCTATTTAGATTTTTATATGGAACACATGAAAAATTTTTTATTTGCCACTATCTATTTTCCGACACTATATAAGGATCCTATTCATATTCTTTTACTGGTAATCGATTTTGCAAAAAATTGCCAAAAAAAATTTCTATAAAAGTATTTCCCAATTTTTGTATGGAACACATGAAGTTATTAGGAAAGGCATAAATCTTTTTAGATTTTTATATGGGACACATGAAAATTATTTTGTTTTTGCACTACCCATTTTCGAACGATCCTATTCATATGCTTTTCCTGGAAATCGATTTTGCAAAAAAATTGCGAAAAAACTTTTCTATAAAATTATTACCCAATTTTTGTATGGGACATATGAAGTTATTAGGAAAGGCATAAAACTTTTGAGATTTTTATAAGATATACATGAAAAATTTTTGATTTGCCGCTATCTATTTTCAGACATTACTAACGATCCTATTCATATGCTTTTACTGGAAAGCGATTATGCAAAAAATTGCGAACAAAAAATATTTATAAAATTACTTCCCAATTTTTGTATGGGACACATAAACTTATTAGGAAATGCATAAATCTTTTTTCATTTTTATATGGGATACATGAAATTTTTTTGATTTAGCACTATCTATTTTCGGACACTATATAACGATCATATTCATATGCTTTTACTGGAAATCGATTTTGCAAAATATTGCGAACAAAAAATTTCTATAAAATTATTTCCCAATTTTTGTATGGGACACATGAAGTTATTAGGAAAGGCATAAATCTTTTTTGATTTTTATATGGAACACATGAAAAATATTTGATTTGGCACTATCTATTTTCAGATACTACATAACGTTGCTTTTGCTGGAAATCGATTTTACAAACAATTGCGAAAAAAAAATTTCTATAAAATATTTTCCCAATTTTTGTATGGGACATATGAAGTTATTAGGAAAGGTATAAATCTTTTTTGATTTTTATATGGAACACATGAAAAATATTTGATTTGGCACTATTTATTTTCAGATACTACATAACGATCCTATTCATGTGCTTTTGCTGGAAATCGATTTTACAAACAATTGCGAAAAAAAATTTCTATAAAATTTTTTCCCAATTTTTGTATGGGACATATGAAGTTATTAGGAAAGGTATAAATCTTTTTTGATTTTTATATGGAACACATGAAAAATATTTGATTTGGCACTATCTATTTTCAGATACTACATAACGATCCTATTCATGTGCTTTTGCTGGAAATCGATTTTACAAACAATTGCGAAAAAAAAATTCTATAAAATTTTTTCCCAATTTTTGTATGGGACACATAAAACTTTGTTATAAGGAATAGTATAAAGTGTCTCATGCTAATGTACGGGACATATTGATTGCGATATGATTTGGGTATAAATTTTATATCAATAAAATATAAAAATTTCTTATAAGGAAAAGTATAAAGGGTGTCATTGCAAATGTATGGGACATAGTGCTTGGGATATAGTTTTGGTATAAGTTATATGCCAAGAAAAAAAGTGCTCTACCCTTCCACTGGTCGGGTTGCAGAACACCTATAGGGGGTAGTGGTTGTCTGAGCGATGCCAACTCAGACACCAGATATGATTTTATAAGACTTCCTTATAAATCATAATTATTCATGTGCATCTACCCCTCGCATGGGTGCACGGCTTTATACTATGCTTATAAAAGTCGATGTACCTGTGCGCACATATGGCTTAACACGGGAGCCATAAAATAAGACCTTTTTGTTGAATTATAAATTAGCAAGGTCTTATAAGGAATAGTATAAAGTGTCTCATGCTAATGTATGGGACATATGATTTCGATATGATTTGAGTATAAATTTTATATCAATAAAATGTAAAAATGTCTTATAAGGAAAAGTATAAAGTGTCTCATGCTAATGTATGGGACACAGTGCTTGGGATATAGTTTTGGTATAAGTTATATGCCAAGAAAAAAAGTGCTTTACCCTTCCACTGGTCTGGTTGCAGAACACCTATAGGGGGTAGTGGTTGTCTGAGCGATGCCAACTCAGACACCAGATATGATTTTATAAGACTTCCTTATAAATCATAATTATTCATGTGCATCTACCCCTCGCATGGGTGCACGACTTTATACTATGCTTATAAAAGTCGATGTACCTGTGCGCACATATGGCTTAACACGGGAGCCATAAAATAAGACCTTTTTGTTGAATTATAAATTAGCAAGGTCTTATAAGGAATAGTATAAAGTGTCTCATGCTAATGTATGGGACATATGATTTCGATATGATTTGAGTATAAATTTTATATCAATAAAATGTAAAAATGTCTTATAAGGAAAAGTATAAAGTGTCTCATGCTAATGTATGGGACACAGTGCTTGGGATATAGTTTTGGTATAAGTTATATGCCAAGAAAAAAAGTGCTTTACCCTTCCACTGGTCGGGTTGCAGAACACCTATAGGGGGTAGTGGTTGTCTGAGCGATGCCAACTCAGACACCAGATATGATTTTATAAGACTTCCTTATAAATCATAATTATTCATGTGCATCTACCCCTCGCATGGGTGCACGACTTTATACTATGCTTATAAAAGTCGATGTACCTGTGCGCACATATGGCTTAACACGGGAGCCATAAAATAAGACCTTTTTGTTGAATTATAAATTAGCAAGGTCTTATAAGGAATAGTATAAAGTGTCTCATGCTAATGTATGGGACATATGATTTCGATATGATTTGAGTATAAATTTTATATCAATAAAATGTAAAAATGTCTTATAAGGAAAAGTATAAAGTGTCTCATGCTAATGTATGGGACACAGTGCTTGGGATATAGTTTTGGTATAAGTTATATGCCAAGAAAAAAAGTGCTTTACCCTTCCACTGGTCGGGTTGCAGAACACCTATAGGGGGTAGTGGTTGTCTGAGCGATGCCAACTCAGACACCAGATATGATTTTATAAGACTTCCTTATAAATCATAATTATTCATGTGCATCTACCCCTCGCATGGGTGCACGACTTTATACTATGCTTATAAAAGTCGATGTACCTGTGCGCACATATGGCTTAACACGGGAGCCATAAAATAAGACCTTTTTGTTGAATTATAAATTAGCAAGGTCTTATAAGGAATAGTATAAAGTGTCTCATGCTAATGTATGGGACATATGATTTCGATATGATTTGAGTATAAATTTTATATCAATAAAATGTAAAAATGTCTTATAAGGAAAAGTATAAAGTGTCTCATGCTAATGTATGGGACACAGTGCTTGGGATATAGTTTTGGTATAAGTTATATGCCAAGAAAAAAAGTGCTTTACCCTTCCACTGGTCGGGTTGCAGAACACCTATAGGGGGTAGTGGTTGTCTGAGCGATGCCAACTCAGACACCAGATATGATTTTATAAGACTTCCTTATAAATCATAATTATTCATGTGCATCTACCCCTCGCATGGGTGCACGACTTTATACTATGCTTATAAAAGTCGATGTACCTGTGCGCACATATGGCTTAACACGGGAGCCATAAAATAAGACCTTTTTGTTGAATTATAAATTAGCAAGGTCTTATAAGGAATAGTATAAAGTGTCTCATGCTAATGTATGGGACATATGATTTCGATATGATTTGAGTATAAATTTTATATCAATAAAATGTAAAAATGTCTTATAAGGAAAAGTATAAAGTGTCTCATGCTAATGTATGGGACACAGTGCTTGGGATATAGTTTTGGTATAAGTTATATGCCAAGAAAAAAAGTGCTTTACCCTTCCACTGGTCGGGTTGCAGAACACCTATAGGGGGTAGTGGTTGTCTGAGCGATGCCAACTCAGACACCAGATATGATTTTATAAGACTTCCTTATAAATCATAATTATTCATGTGCATCTACCCCTCGCATGGGTGCACGACTTTATACTATGCTTATAAAAGTCGATGTACCTGTGCGCACATATGGCTTAACACGGGAGCCATAAAATAAGACCTTTTTGTTGAATTATAAATTAGCAAGGTCTTATAAGGAATAGTATAAAGTGTCTCATGCTAATGTATGGGACATATGATTTCGATATGATTTGAGTATAAATTTTATATCAATAAAATGTAAAAATGTCTTATAAGGAAAAGTATAAAGTGTCTCATGCTAATGTATGGGACACAGTGCTTGGGACATAGTTTTGGTATAAGTTATATGCCAAGAAAAAAAGTGCTTTACCCTTCCACTGGTCGGGTTGCAGAACACCTATAGGGGGTAGTGGTTGTCTGAGCGATGCCAACTCAGACACCAGATATGATTTTATAAGACTTCCTTATAAATCATAATTATTCATGTGCATCTACCCCTCGCATGGGCGCACGACTTTATACTATGCTTATAAAAGTCGATGTACCTGTGCGCACATATGGCTTAACACGGGAGCCATAAAATAAGACCTTTTTGTTGAATTATAAATTAGCAAGGTCTTATAAGGAATAGTATAAAGTGTCTCATGCTAATGTATGGGACATATGATTTCGATATGATTTGAGTATAAATTTTATATCAATAAAATGTAAAAATGTCTTATAAGGAAAAGTATAAAGTGTCTCATGCTAATGTATGGGACACAGTGCTTGGGATATAGTTTTGGTATAAGTTATATGCCAAGAAAAAAAGTGCTTTACCCTTCCACTGGTCGGGTTGCAGAACACCTATAGGGGGTAGTGGTTGTCTGAGCGATGCCAACTCAGACACCAGATATGATTTTATAAGACTTCCTTATAAATCATAATTATTCATGTGCATCTACCCCTCGCATGGGTGCACGGCTTTATACTATGCTTATAAAAGTCGATGTACCTGTGCGCACATATGGCTTAACACGGGAGCCATAAAATAAGACCTTTTTGTTGAATTATAAATTAGCAAGGTCTTATAAGGAATAGTATAAAGTGTCTCATGCTAATGTATGGGACATATGATTTCGATATGATTTGAGTATAAATTTTATATCAATAAAATGTAAAAATGTCTTATAAGTAAAAGTATAAAGTGTCTCATGCTAATGTATGGGACATTGTGCTTGGGATATAGTTTTGGTATAAGTTATATGCCAAGAAAAAAAGCGCTTTACCCTTCCACTGGTCGGGTTGCAGAACACCTATAGGGGGTAGTGGTTGTCTGAGCGATGCCAACTCAGACACCAGTTATGATTTTATAAGACTTCCTTATAAATCATAATTATTCATGTGCATCTACCCCTCGCATGGGTGCACGGCTTTATACTATGCTTATAAAAGTCGATGTACCTGTGCGCACATATGGCTTAACACGGGAGCCATAAAATAAGACCTTTTTGTTGAATTATAAATTAGCAAGGTCTTATAAGGAATAGTATAAAGTGTCTCATGCTAATGTATGGGACATATGATTTCGATATGATTTGAGTATAAATTTTATATCAATAAAATGTAAAAATGTCTTATAAGGAAAAGTATAAAGTGTCTCATGCTAATGTATGGGACATTGTGCTTGGGATATAGTTTTGGTATAAGTTATATGCCAAGAAAAAAAGCGCTTTACCCTTCCACTGGTCGGGTTGCAGAACACCTATAGGGGGTAGTGGTTGTCTGAGCGATGCCAACTCAGACACCAGTTATGATTTTATAAGACTTCCTTATAAATCATAATTATTCATGTGCATCTACCCCTCGCATGGGTGCACGGCTTTATACTATGCTTATAAAAGTCGATGTACCTGTGCGCACATATGGCTTAACACGGGAGCCATAAAATAAGACCTTTTTGTTGAATTATAAGTTAGCAAGGTCTTATAAGGAATAGTATATATGTTTCTTAAATAGTTCATATATGCAGATATAAGAGAACGTATATTGATATTATGTTGTAAAAATGATGTATTTAAGAAATTTATAAGTGAATGCGATATTGTCTCATGCTTTAGCATGAGACATTGTTCGGTGAGATGGTTTTCTTCCAAGTCCCGTACCAAAAAAAAAAAAAAATTTACTCTTCCACACTTCAGTCTCCAGACGTACTATAGGGAGTAGTCGGTGTCTGGTGAAAAGATGGAAACCAACAAGACATGATTATATTATAAAGAAATCTTTATAAAATCATGTTTACTTTATGTGCATCTACCCCTGACATGAGTGAAGTAGTTTTATAACATGCTTATAAAAACTAATAGTAACCATGTGCACATTGAAATTCTATATCAGATATACTATATATTAAATTATATATATATCTCTGATCCAAGGGTGCATTATTCTTATAATTTTTGATTATAACGATTAGTAAGTACCCAGAGTGGATATTGTAGAATTTCTAACGAAAGTAGGTTGTGGAATATCAACGCCTTTGTGATATATACTAATACCAATGAAACTTTCTCATAAAAATGCTATTAACAAACTAATAAAATATTTGAAGTGAATGAAAGTAGGTTTGAGTGGATATTGTAGAATTTCTAACGAAAGTAGGTTGTGGAATATCAACGCCTTTGTGATATATACTAATACCAATGAAACTTTCTCATAAAAATGCTATTAACAAACTAATAAAATATTTGAAGTGAATGAAAGTAGGTTTGAGTAATATCAATGTAATGTTACCATACTATGATCTTTCTCATAAATAAAATATTATTAAGAAGAAGATGGTCATTGGATATGTTGATTTTGGCAACATTTTACTACGAGAATGACAAATATATAAATTTTTACTATTTTACCTAGTGCGACCATGATCAATGTTATAATACGATGATCTTAAAATGGTCAAAATTTGTCAGGGGTATCAAAGAAATTTATACTCTTGTCGCCTAAAAATGATATTAAATATCATGCAAAACTAATTTCGCTTTCAACAATAATAAGATTTGTTTTATTTAATAAAACAATCGTTAAATTTACAACATAAAAGAATTAAAAATTCTTTATCAAAAACAATATAAAAGCTTCGAAAAAAATGCTATTAATTTATATATACATATATATAGAAAAGATTTAAAAAAGTAATCAAAGTAATATATATATCTTTATGATATATATATCTTTATTATTTATAATCATTCTTATAAACATTATTCTGGTTGATCCTGCCAGTAGTTATATGCTTGTCTCAAAGATTAAGCCATGCATGTCTAAGTACAAACGAAATTAAAGTGAAACCGCAAAAGGCTCATTATATCAGTTATGGTTTATTAGATCGTAACAGTTACTTGGATAACTGTGGTAATTCTAGAGCTAATACATGCAATTATAAACACGGACCTCTGGGACGTGTGCTTTTATTAGGCTAAAACCAAGCGATACCTTTTATAGGGATCGTTACAATGGTTGAACTCTAGATAATTTGCCGATCGTATGGTCTTGTACCGACGACAGATCTTTCAAATGTCTTCCCTATCAACTATTGATGGTAGTATCTTGGACTACCATGGTTGCAACGGGTAACGGGGAATCAGGGTTCGATTCCGGAGAGGGAGCCTGAGAAACGGCTACCACATCTAAGGAAGGCAGCAGGCGCGTAAATTACCCACTCCCAGTACGGGGAGGTAGTGACGAAAAATAACAATACAGGACTCATATCCGAGGCCCTGTAATTGGAATGAGAACACTTTAAATCCTTTATCAAGGACCCATTAGAGGGAAAGTCTGGTGCCAGCAGCCGCGGTAATTCCAGCTCTAATAGCGTATATTAAAGTTGTTGCGGTTAAAACGTTCGTAGTTGAATTTGTGCTTCATACGGGTAGTACTACTATAATATTGGTGTGTACATTACCTTATGTTATGTGAGCGTATTACCGGTGGAGTTCTTATATATATTGATTCATATCACTTGGATTTAATATATATAC
Organism: Dioctria rufipes; assembly: GCA_963924295.1. Classification (NCBI taxonomy): domain Eukaryota; kingdom Metazoa; phylum Arthropoda; class Insecta; order Diptera; family Asilidae; genus Dioctria; species Dioctria rufipes. The sequence goes on from CAWUPM010000526.1 coordinate 53,998, forward strand.
CTCCTATTTATACCTGCTTCAGTGCTCTTTACCGAGTGTTGTTGTAGGCCGGTACAATTACTTTGAACAAATTAGAGTGCTTAAAGCAGGCTTCAAATGCCTGAATATTATGTGCATGGAATAATGGAATAAGACCTCTGTTCTACTTTCATTGGTTTTTAGATCAAGAGGTAATGATTAATAGAAGCAGTTGGGGGCATTAGTATTACGACGCGAGAGGTGAAATTCTTGGACCGTCGTAAGACTAACTTAAGCGAAAGCATTTGCCAAAGATGTTTTCATTAATCAAGAACGAAAGTTAGAGGCTCGAAGGCGATCAGATACCGCCCTAGTTCTAACCATAAACGATGCCAGCTAGCAATTGAGTGTAGCTACTATTATGGCTTTCTCAGTCGCTTCCCGGGAAACCAAAGCTTTTGGGCTCCGGGGGAAGTATGGTTGCAAAGCTGAAACTTAAAGGAATTGACGGAAGGGCACCACCAGGAGTGGAGCCTGCGGCTTAATTTGACTCAACACGGGAAAACTTACCAGGTCCGAACATAAATGAGTAAGACAGATTGATAGCTCTTTCTCGAATCTATGGCTGGTGGTGCATGGTCGTTCTTAGTTCGTGGAGTGATTTGTCAGGTTAATTCCGTTAACGAACGAGATTCAAATATATTAAATAGATGCATTCAGGATTATGATGCTGAAACTTTATATAGCCTTCTTATATGGCCTACATTAACATGTATAAGTATTTGAATGTGTTTATATAGGGTGGAGTCGTACCTGCTTGTTTGTCCCATTAATACGGATACTGGCTTCTTAAATGGACAAATTGCGTCTAGCAATATGAGATTGAGCAATAACAGGTCTGGAATGCCCTTAGATGTCCTGGGCTGCACGCGCGCTACAATGAAAGTATCAACGTGTATTTCCTAGACCGAGAGGTCCGGGTAAACCGCTGAATCACTTTCATGCTTGGGATTGTGCACTGAAACTGTTCACATGAACCTGGAATTCCTAGTAAGTGTGAATCATAAATTCATATTGATTAGGTCCCTGCCCTTTGTACACACCGCCCGTCGCTACTACCGATTGAATTTTTTAATGAGGTCTCCGGACGTGATCGCTGTGACGCCTTTATGGGTGTTACGGTTGCTTTTCGCGGAAGTTGACCAAATTTGAGTATTTAGAGGAAGTAAAAGTCGTAACAAAGTTTCCGTAGGTGAACCTGCGGAAGGATCATTAATGTTATAACATTTAACAAATATTTCTCCACTCTTCCAAACGTTACTGTTGGTATATTCTATCCTGATATCCTTTTAATGGGGATATGCGGAATATAGACGACTAAAGGTCCTTGGAATGTAGAGTTGATCTGATCCACTCTTCCAAACGTTACTGTTGGTATATTCTATCCTGATATCCTTTTAATGGGGATATGCGGAATATAGACGACTAAAGGTCCTTGGAATGTAGAGTTGATCTGATGATGATATATTCTATCCTGAATATATTGCTTATAATCATTTATAAGTAATATGCAGAGTATATTCGTGGGAAGATCACGGAAATGGAAATATTGATCCATCAAAAGTATGATGAGATGTATAGCATATAGTATATGTCATTGGATATGTTTGTTAAGAAAGACGTATTTACAACGAGAATAACAGCTTGCAGAGTTATTTGCATAAAGATTAGTTATTGAATATTGTCTTGTGTATTTATGTCATTGAATATATTTGTTACAGCAGCGGTATGTTTTCAACGATAATAACAATTTGCTCGCATATTGTTATTGAATGTGCCCTTGCTAATGATGTTACATTAATAGAAGTCATTGAATATGGTTGTTATAGCAACAGCATATTTACAACGAGAATGACTATAGATAAGGAAAAGCTTGCATAGGTTGCTTGCTAAATTAGATATCTTATAAAAGTTACATTAATATAAGTCATTGAATATGGTTGTTATAGCAACGGCATATTTACAACGAGAATGACTATAGATAAGGAAAAGCTTGCATAGGTTGCTTGCTTAATTAGATCTTATAATAAAGGTAGTCATTGAATATGTTTGTAACAAGACAAACAGTTTGCAACGAGAATGACTATTATAAGAGGAAAAACTTGCAATTGGTTGCGTGTTAAATGATCTTATAAATAATAACAAAATATTTACAACGAGATTGACTATAAAAACATCATATTTACAACGAGAATGACAATAAAATGCTTGCATAAATTATATATATATATACATATAAATATAAGATTGTTGTACTTAAAAAAGTAAATTATATTACACGCATTGGTAATATTATAATTTATTAAAAGAAGGTAAACAATATATTACATACATTGGTAATACCAAAATTTATTAAGAAAATAAACGATATTACATACATTGGTAATATTAGAAAATTTATTAAGAAAATAAATGGTATTTACATACATTGGTAATATTAGAATTTATTAGTAGCGAAAGGTAAACTATTTTACTTACATTGTAAAATTACAGTTTATTTACACACAGTAAATGAGTTTCTCATAAGAGAAGTTTAGACATTCATCAACAATATAAATGTTCATATTTATATATATATATTTATAAACTTTTAAAATAAACTATATTACTTGAATTGGTAATAGAACAGTTTATAGAAATAAGCTATATTACTCACTTTGGTAATAGTACAGTTTATGGGGTTTAAAAAAAAAAAAACAAATTTTGACATAAAATTATATAAATAAACAAAATTAAAATATACTCTAAGCGGAGGATCACTTGGCTCATGGGTCGATGAAGAACGCAGCAAACTGTGCGTCATCGTGTGAACTGCAGGACACATGAACATCGACATTTTGAACGCATATTGCAGTCCATGCTATACGTACTTTAAAATTTTTTTTTTTATAGTGCTGCATGGACTACATATGGTTGAGGGTTGTAAGACTTTCTTAATTAAGTTGCTTGAAGATATTTTTAATATCTTTTTAAGCACATGTTGTATTATTAAAAAATATTATTTGATATTTTTTATAATATTAATAATAAGGAATAATAATAATTTGCTTTTATCTCTTTGCAGATCAAGTATAAAATTTAATATACTGTGAATAGCGATTTGATTACATTAAAGCATAAAAATTATTATTATAAAGTATATAGAAAAAATAAAAACTTTTTAAACAACCTCAACTCATATGAGATTACTCCCTGAATTTAAGCATATTAATGAGGGAAGGAAAAGAAACTAACTAGGATTTTCTTAGTAGCGGCGAGCGAAAAGAAATTTAGTTCAGCACTGAGTTATTTTGTTGTTTTAACAAATATAAGATGCAGTGTATGGAATATCTATAATCTAGTATGATAAATTAGCAGTCCAAGTCCTTCTTAAATGAGGCCATTTACCCATAGAGGGTGCCAGGCCCGTAGTGACGTTAATGATTACTAGAAGATATTTCTTAAGAGTCGTGTTGCTTGATAGTGCAGCACAAATTGGGTGGTAAACTCCATCTAAAACTAAATATAACCATGAGACCGATAGCAAACAAGTACCGTGAGGGAAAGTTGAAAAGAACTCTGAATAGAGAGTTAAATAGTACGTGAAACTGCTTAGAGGTTAAGCCCGATGAACCTGAATATCTAATATGAAAAATTCATTGTTAATAATACATTAATTTTATTTTAATGTAATAATAATGTGCAATTTTTTCATATAAGGACATTGTAATCTGTTAATATGATCGATAATAGAAAAATTTATCAGAAGTATCAGTTTTGCAAAGTTTATGTTTTATTATATAAAAAATTTATTTTTTGATAATTAACATAAAATGCATATATGGTTACAGATAAATTATTGACAGATTTTTATTATATATAGCGCTTACACATACATTATATATGTGTTATAGTAATTAAATTAAATTTTTTAATTTTTTTATTATATGCGTTAATATGATTAACAATGCTATAGATTTAGGATACCTTCGGGACCCGTCTTGAAACACGGACCAAGGAGTCTAACATGTGTGCAAGTCATTGGGTATATAAAACCTAAAGGCGTAATTAACTTAACTGTTTAATTTAATGGGATCATATATATATTATTAATATTACATATTCCATCCCGGGGCGTTCTATACAGTTATGCATTTTAATATAAATTTTTTTTTAAAGGATATATTATATATGCCTCTAACTAGAGCGTACCTTGAGCATATATGTTGTCACCCGAAAGATGATGAACTATACCTGATCAGGTTGAAGTCAGGGGAAACCCTGATGGAGGACCGAAGCAGTTCTGACGTGCAAATCGATTGTCAGAATTGGGTATAGGGGCGATAGACCTATCGAATCATCTAGTAGCTGGTTCCCTCCGAAGTTTCCCTCAGGATAGCTGGTGCATTTAAATATTATTTAAAATAATCTTATCTGGTAAAGCGAATGATTAGAGGCATTAGGGCCGAAACGACCTTAACCTATTCTCAAACTTTAAATGGGTAAGAACCTCACCTTTCTTGATATGAAGGTTGAGGTTATGATATATTGTGCCCAGTGGGCCACTTTTGGTAAGCAGAACTGGCGCTGTGGGATGAACCAAACGTAATGTTAAGGCGCCAAAATTAACAACTCATACTGATACCATGAAAGGCGTTGGTTGCTTAAAACAGCAGGACGGTGGACATGGAAGTCGTAATCCGCTAAGGAGTGTGTAACAACTCACCTGCCGAAGCAACTAGCCCTTAAAATGGATGGCGCTCAAGTTGTATGCCTATACATTACCGCTGAAATATATGATTTATAAATTATATAATTTATAAATTTTGAAGTTTTAGTGAGTAGGAGGGTACAATGGTGTGCGTAGAAGTGTTTGGTGTAAACCTGCATGGAGCCGCCATTGGTACAGATCTTGGTGGTAGTAGCAAATAATCGAATGAGACCTTGGAGGACTGAAGTGGAGAAGGGTTTCGTGTGAACAGTGGTTGATCACGAGTTAGTCGGTCCTAAGTTCTAGGCGAAAGTCGAAAAATTTTTTAAGTTACAAATATGCAATGCAATATATGATATACTTAAATATTTTTGAACGAAAGGGAATACGGTTCCAATTCCGTAACCTGTTGAGTATACGTTTGTTATTAAAAATGGGCTTTTATGCTCATCCTGGTAACAGAAACAACCATAAAGAAGCCGTCGAGAAATATCGAAAGAGTTTTCTTTTCTGTTTCATAGTCGTACTACCATGGAAGTCTTTCGAAGAGAGATATGGTAGATGGACTAGAAGAGCATGGCATTTACTGCTGTGTCGATATTTTCTCCTCGGACCTTGAAAATTTATGGTGGGGTCACGCAAACTTCTTAACAGGCCGTACCGATATCCGCAGCTGGTCTCCAAGGTGAAGAGTCTCTAGTCGATAGAATAATGTAGGTAAGGGAAGTCGGCAAATTAGATCCGTAACTTCGGGATAAGGATTGGCTCTGAAGATTGAGATAGTCGGGCTTGATTGGGAAACAATATTATGGTCTATGTACTCGTTCTGGGTAAATTAGGATTTATACAATTTTTTTTTCTAAAGATTGTGTTTATCTGTTCCCCGGATAGAAGTTTACGTAACCAATTGTGGAACTTTCTTGCTAATAATTTATAATTTATAAATGATTTTTTTAAAGGGATTATTTTTATTATAAATTTATAACGGCTATCAATTAACAATCAATTCAGAACTGGCACGGACTTGGGGAATCCGACTGTCTAATTAAAACAAAGCATTGTGATGGCCCTAACGGGTGTTGACACAATGTGATTTCTGCCCAGTGCTCTGAATGTCAAAGTGAAGAAATTCAAGTAAGCGCGGGTTAACGGCGGGAGTAACTATGACTCTCTTAAGGTAGCCAAATGCCTCGTCATCTAATTAGTGACGCGCATGAATGGATTAACGAGATTCCTACTGTCCCTATCTACTGGTGGTGCAAAGGGTTAGTGAAGCGCAATGCTGCCAGGGGAGG
>CAWUPM010000526.1:65000-87500 GCA_963924295.1 Dioctria rufipes
ATGTGACCCAAGGTACTGAAAATGTCTCAGTGGCGTAGAGAAAAATATCGAAAAAAGGGGTCAAAATGAAATTAATGGCGAAAAAAAGTACACCACGTAATAGTACTCGCCAAGACCTTTCCAAAAAGTACCTACATGCCGGGGTAGGGGTGAAAGTAAAAATCGCGAAATTTTCATAGGGGTACCCCTGTAAAAACGGGAAAAAATTTAATTTTTCGCGGGAGTTGGCCAACTGTAATTGCTATAGAATCTGAAGGAAAAGCCCGAATGCCTTCAAATAAACTTCCAGACATAGAGGAGACCTGTAGGTAGCACATTTTATAAGCACTGTGCCGTGAGTTACATAGTACTCCCGGTAGATGGCGCCAAGTGCGCGAGAAAAGTTGTCACAGTTATGTATTTTTTTAAATAGGTAAATAAGGTGCTATGTCGCTGAAATTTCGTATAGGCAATCTTGTGGTAAGCCGGTATCCATAAAAAATTCAAAAGTTGGATTTATCTGAAATTCGTAGAGCAAAGTTTCCAAATGAAGATTTTCGTTAAAAATTTTGGCCGTGGAAAAAAAATTTTTACAACGCAAATGGGAGGGGGTGGGAAATAGTCTCAAAAAATCACAAAAAAATCAGAAAAAAATAATCAAAAGGAATTTTTGAAATCGGTTTATATTTGGGCTAATTATGGTGAGGGGATGAATTAATACGTATGTACATACATGTAATTTGAGAAATTCGATTGAACCAAGTTTACCGAATTTGAAAAAGAAATACATAGATCGATAGTACTCGTCAAGACCTTTCCAATGACTCCTCACTGATTGAGATCAAATGTAAAAATAATATAGTATTTGGGGTATATGTGACCCAAGGTACTGAAAATGTCTCAGTGGCGTAGAGAAAAATACCGAAAAAAGGGGTCAAAATGAAATTAATGGCGAAAAAAAGTACACCACGTAATAGTACTCGCCAAGACCTTTCCAAAAAGTACCTACATGCCGGGGTAGGGGTGAAAGTAAAAATCGCGAAATTTTCATAGGGGTACCCCTGTAAAAACGGGAAAAAATTTAATTTTTCGCGGGAGTTGGCCAACTGTAATTGCTATAGAATCTGAAGGAAAAGCCCGAATGCCTTCAAATAAACTTCCAGACATAGAGGAGACCTGTAGGTAGCACATTTTATAAGCACTGTGCCGTGAGTTACATAGTACTCCCGGTAGATGGCGCCAAGTGCGCGAGAAAAGTTGTCACAGTTATGTATTTTTTTAAATAGGTAAATAAGGTGCTATGTCGCTGAAATTTCGTATAGGCAATCTTGTGGTAAGCCGGTATCCATAAAAAATTCAAAAGTTGGATTTATCTGAAATTCGTAGAGCAAAGTTACCAAATGAAGATTTTCGTTAAAAATTTTGGCCGTGGAAAAAAAATTTTTACAACGCAAATGGGAGGGGGTGGGAAATAGTCTCAAAAAATCACAAAAAAATCAGAAAAAAATAATCAAAAGGAATTTTTGAAATCGGTTTATATTTGGGCTAATTATGGTGAGGGGATGAATTAATACGTATGTACATACATGTAATTTGAGAAATTCGATTGAACCAAGTTTACCGAATTTGAAAAAGAAATACATAGATCGATAGTACTCGTCAAGACCTTTCCAATGACTCCTCACTTATTGAAATCGGATGAAAAATAAGGAATTTTTATTTATTTATCGATGTTTGCTACATGAATTTATAAGGGAAGGCATACGACTTTTGAGATTTTTATAAGGAACACATGAAAAATTTCTGATTTGGCACTATACATTTTCATACACTACACACCAATTCTAATCATATGCTTATACTGGAAATCGGATTTGCGAAAAATTGCAGAAAAGAAATATCAATAAACTCATTTCCCAATTTTTGTACGGGACACATGAGTGTTTTCTTATAACAAAACAGAAAAATTTTCTGACTGTAAAAGAAATCGAGGTTTGCTACATGAATTTATAAGGGAAGGCATACGACTTTTGAGATTTTTATAAGGAACACATGAAAAATTTCTGATTTGGCACTATGCATTTTCATACACTACACACCAATTCTAATCATATGCTTATACTGGAAATCGGATTTGCGAAAAATTGCAGAAAAGAAATATCAATAAACTCATTTCCCAATTTTTGTACGGGACACATGAGTGTTTTCTTATAACAAAACAGAAAAATTTTCTGACTGTAAAAGAAATCGAGGTTTGCTACATGAATTTATAAGGGAAGGCATACGACTTTTGAGATTTTTATAAGGAACACATGAAAAATTTCTGATTTGGCACTATGCATTTTCATACACTACACACCAATTCTAATCATATGCTTATACTGGAAATCGGATTTGCGAAAAATTGCAGAAAAGAAATATCAATAAACTCATTTCCCAATTTTTGTACGGGACACATGAGTGTTTTCTTATAACAAAACAGAAAAATTTTCTGACTGTAAAAGAAATCGAGGTTTGCTACATGAATTTATAAGGGAAGGCATACGACTTTTGAGATTTTTATAAGGAACACATGAAAAATTTCTGATTTGGCACTATGCATTTTCATACACTACACACCAATTCTAATCATATGCTTATACTGGAAATCGGATTTGCGAAAAATTGCAGAAAAGCAATATCAATAAACTCATTTCCCAAAATTTTTGTATGGGACACATGAGTGTTTTCTTATAACAAAAGGGTAAAATTTTCTGACTGTAAAAAAAGCGTTTTACTCTTCCACTGGTCGGGTTGCAGAACACCTATAGGGGGTAGTGGTCCTCTGAGCGATGGACGGTGACGTCAAGAAACATGATTTTATAAGAAATCCTAATAACTCTTACTTATCTATGTGCTTCCACTACCCCCACATGGGTGCGTGGCTTATAAGATGCTTATAAGAACCAACGCACCTATGTGCACATAGATAAGGGCTTAACACGGAAGTCATAAGAGAAAACCTAATAATAGTGGGCGAAAAAAGGTCTTATAAGAAAACCTATAAACTGTCTCATACTATTGCATGGGACACATTAGTGTTTTCTTATAACAAAAGGTTAAAATTATCTGACAGTAAAAAAAGCGTTTTACTCTTCCACTGGTCGGGTTGCAGAACACCTATAGGGGGTAGTGGTCCTCTGAGCGATGGACGGTGACGTCAAGAAACATGATTTTATAAGAAATCCTAATAACTCTTACTTATCTATGTGCTTCCACTACCCCCACATGGGTGCGTGGCTTATAAGATGCTTATAAGAACCAACGCACCTATGTGCACATAGATAAGGGCTTAACACGGAAGTCATAAGAGAAAACCTAATAATAATGGGTGAAAAAAGGTCTTATAAGAAAACCTATAAACTGTCTCATACTATGTATGGGATACATGAGTGTTTTCTTATAACGAAAGAGAAAATTTGGAATTTATTGGCGAGGAAAGTTCTCTTTATAATAAAGAGAATAAAATGCTGTATGCTTCTTCATGGGAGATTTTGGTCAGGAATTGGTTTTGCACCAAGTCCCGTACCAAAAAAAAAAAAAAATTTACTCTTCCACACTTCAGTCTCCAGACGTACTATAGCCCAACAATTATCGGGCGTTGGAATAGACACGGTTGTTACCAAATCCTAATAAAAACCGATAAAATTGTATGAAAACACGGGGAAAAAATACCATATCCTAATAAAAATCGATAAAATTGTATAAAAAATATATACTTATTGTTATACTTATACTTATACTTATCAACCAAGAACCCCAAGAACCCCAAGAACCCCAAGAACCCCAAGAACCCCAAGAACAGCTTGAAAATGAAAATAAAAATAAAATAAAATTAAATTAAAATTAAATTAAATTAAATTATACATTTAGTATAAAGAACAGGTCTGTGCTATACATTTGAATAATAATGGTAATAAGAAAGCTAATAAAATCATTGGATTGAGCTCGTATGGGCTAAAAAGCACGAAAGAAAGTATATTGGGCGATATACATGTAGTGCAAAGAACAGGTCTGGGCAATGGTAATAAGAAAGCTAATAAAATCATAGGATTGAGCTCGAATGGGCTAAAAAGCACGAAAGAAAGTATATTGGGCGATATACATGTAGTGCAAAGAACAGGTCTGGGCAATGGTAATAAGAAAGCTAATAAAATCATAGGATTGAGCTCGAATGGGCTAAAAAGCACGAAAGAAAGTATATTGGGCGATATACATGTAGTGCAAAGAACAGGTCTGGGCAATGGTAATAAGAAAGCTAATAAAATCATAGGATTGAGCTCGAATGGGCTAAAAAGCACGAAAGAAAGTATATTGGGTGATATACATGTAGTGTAAAGAACAGGTCTGGGCAATGGTAATAAGAAAGCTAATAAAATCATAGGATTGAGCTCGAATGGGCTAAAAAGCACGAAAGAAAGTATATTGGGCGATATACATGTAGTGCAAAGAACAGGTCTGGGCAATGGTAATAAGAAAGCTAATAAAATCATAGCATACTGCGATCTAGTGAAGCTTAACTTATCTTATAAGGATAAGCATAACATATATTGATTTTTATAAGGGACACATAAAAAAATTTTGATTTGCCGCTATCCATTTTCAGACACTACATAAGGATATCATTCATATCCTTTAATCGGAAATCGGATTTGAGAAAAAAAGTTTTCAATTAACTCATTTCCCCATTTTTGTTCGGGACACATGAAGTTATTAGGAAAGGCATAGACGATCTCAAATTTTCATATGGGACACATAAAAAAATCTTGATTTGCCGCTATCCATTTTCAGATACTACATAAGGATAGCATTCATATCCTTTTATCGGAAATCGGATTTGAGAAAAAAAGTTTTCAATTAACTCATTTCCCCATTTTTGTTCGGGACACATGAAGTTATTAGGAAAGGCATACACGATCTCAAATTTTCATATGGGACACATAAAAAAATTTTGATTTGCCGCTATCCATTTTCAGACACTACATAAGGATAGCATTCATATCCTTTAATCGGAAATCGGATTTGAGAAAAAAAGTTTTCAATTAACTCATTTCCCCATTTTTGTTCGGGACACATGAAGTTATTAGGAAAGGCATAGACGATCTCAAATTTTCATATGGGACACATAAAAAAATCTTGATTTGCCGCTATCCATTTTCAGATACTACATAAGGATAGCATTCATATCCTTTTATCGGAAATCGGATTTGAGAAAAAAAGTTTTCAATTAACTCATTTCCCCATTTTTGTTCGGGACACATGAAGTTATTAGGAAAGGCATACACGATCTCAAATTTTCATATGGGACACATAAAAAAATTTTGATTTGCCGCTATCCATTTTCAGACACTACATAAGGATAGCATTCATATCCTTTTATCGGAAATCGGATTTGAGAAAAAAAGTTTTCAATTAACTCATTTCCCCATTTTTGTTCGGGACACATGAAGTTATTAGGAAAGGCATAGACGATCTCAAATTTTCATATGGGACACATAAAAAAATCTTGATTTACCGCTATCCATTTTCAGATACTACATAAGGATAGCATTCATATCCTTTTATCGGAAATCGGATTTGAGAAAAAAAGTTTTCAATTAACTCATTTCCCCATTTTTGTTCGGGACACATGAAGTTATTAGGAAAGGCATACACGATCTCAAATTTTCATATGGGACACATAAAAAAATTTTGATTTGCCGCTATCCATTTTCAGACACTACATAAGGATAGCATTCATATCCTTTTATCGGAAATCGGATTTGAGAAAAAAAGTTTTCAATTAACTCATTTCCCCATTTTTGTTCGTGACACATGAAGTTATTAGGAAAGGCATACACGATCTCAAATTTTCATATGGGACACATAAAAAAATTTTGATTTGCCGCTATCCATTTTCAGACACTACATAAGGATAGCATTCATATCCTTTTATCGGAAATCGGATTTGAGAAAAAAAGTTTTCAATTAACTCATTTCCCCATTTTTGTTCGGGACACATGAAGTTATTAGGAAAGGCATAGACGATCTCAAATTTTCATATGGGACACATAAAAAAATCTTGATTTGCCGCTATCCATTTTCAGATACTACATAAGGATAGCATTCATATCCTTTTATCGGAAATCGGATTTGAGAAAAAAAGTTTTCAATTAACTCATTTCCCCATTTTTGTTCGGGACACATAAAGTTATTAGGAAAGGGATAGACGATCTTAAATTTTCATATGGGACACATGAAAAAATTTTGATTTGCCGCTATCCATTTTCAGACACTACATAAGGATAGCATTCATATCCTTTTATCGGAAATCGGATTTGAGAAAAAAAGTTTTCAATTAACTCATTTCCCCATTTTTGTTCGGGACACATGAAGTTATTAGGAAAGGCATAGACGATCTTAGATTTTCATATGGGACATATAAAAAAATTTTGATTTGCCGCTATCCATTTTCAGACACTACATAAGGATAGCATTCATATCCTTTTATCGGAAATCGGATTTGAGAAAAAAAGTTTTCAATTAACTCATTTCCCCATTTTTGTTCGGGACACATGAAGTTATTAGGAAAGGCATAGACGATCTCAAATTTTCATATGGGACACATAAAAAAATCTTGATTTGCCGCTATCCATTTTCAGATACTACATAAGGATAGCATTCATATCCTTTTATCGGAAATCGGATTTGAGAAAAAAAGTTTTCAATTAACTCATTTCCCCATTTTTGTTCGGGACACATGAAGTTATTAGGAAAGGCATACACGATCTTAAATTTTCATATGGGACACATGAAAAAATTTTGATTTGCCGCTATCCATTTTCAGACACTACATAAGGATAGCATTCATATCCTTTTATCGGAAATCGGATTTGAGAAAAAAAGTTTTCAATTAACTCATTTCCCCATTTTTGTTCGGGACACATGAAGTTATTAGGAAAGGCATAGACGATCTTAGATTTTCATATGGGACATATAAAAAAATTTTGATTTGCCGCTATCCATTTTCAGACACTACATAAGGATAGCATTCATATCCTTTTATCGGAAATCGGATTTGAGAAAAAAAGTTTTCAATTAACTCATTTCCCCATTTTTGTTCGGGACACATGAAGTTATTAGGAAAGGCATAGACGATCTTAGATTTTCATATGGGACATATAAAAAAATTTTGATTTGCCGCTATCCATTTTCAGACACTACATAAGGATAGCATTCATATCCTTTTATCGGAAATCGGATTTGCGAAAAAAAAGTTTTCAATTAACACATTTCCCATTTCTCATTTCTCCATTTTTGTTCGGGACACATAAAGTTATTAGGAAAGGGATAGACGATCTTAAATTTTCATATGGGACACATGAAAAAATTTTGATTTGCCGCTATCCATTTTCAGACACTACATAAGGATAGCATTCATATCCTTTTATCGGAAATCGGATTTGCGAAAAAAAAGCTTTCAATTAACATATTTCCCCATTTTTGTTCGGGACACATGAAATTATTAGGAAAGGCATAGACGATCTTAAACTTTTATATGGGACATATGATTTTTTTTTTATAAGGAAAGAGAAAAAGTTTCTTAGTAAATAATTTTTCGTACTTTGTTACACTTCGCCATGAATATGTTAGTAAATCTTCGAAATTTATATACATAATAATTTATAAGAAATGGCATAACATATATTAATTTATATAAGGAACATATGAAAAAATTTTGATTTGCTGCTATCTATTTTCAGACACTACACAACGTTCTTATTCAACTACTTTCACCGGAAATCGGATTATCGAAAAAAAAAAATTTCCATTAACTATAACCCCATTTTTGTATGGGACATATGAATTTTTTTTTATAAGGAAAGAGAAAAAGTTTCTCAGTAAATAATTGTTCCCACTTTGTTACACTTCGCCATGAATGTGTAAGTAAATCTTTGAATTTTATTTATATAATAATTTATAAGAAATGGCATAACATATATTAATTTATATAAGGAACATATGAAAAAAATTTTATTTGCTACTATCTATTATCAGACACTACACAACACTCTTATTCAACTCCTTTTACCGGAATTCGGATTTGCAAAAAAAAAAAAAAAAACAATCCATTAACTATTTCCCCATTTTTGTTCAGGACATATAAATTTATTAGGAAAGGTATAAATCTTTTGAGATTTTTATATGCATCACATGAAAAATTTTTGATTAGGCACTATCTATTTATAGACAATACATAACGATCCTATTCATATTATTTTACTGGAAATCGATTTTGCAAAAAATTGCGGAAAAAAATTTCTATAAAATTATTTTCCAATTTTTGTATGGGGCACATGAAGTTATTAGGAAAGGCATAAATGCTTTTAGATGTTTATATGAGACATATAAAAAAAATTTTGATTTGACACTATCTATTTTCAGACACTACATAACGATCCTATTGATATTCTTTTACTGGAAATCGATTTTGCAAAAAATTGCAAACAAAAAATTTCTATAAAATTATTTCTCAATTTTTGTATGGGACACAGGAAGTTATTAGGAAAGGCATAAATCTTTTTAGATTTTTATATGGAACACATGAAAAATTTTTGATTTGCCACTATCTATTTTCAGACACTATATAACGATCCTATTCATATGCTTTTACTGGAAATCGATTTTGCAAAAAAATTGAGAAAAAACTTTTCTATAAAATATTATCCAATTTTTGTATGGGACATATGAAGTTATTAGGAAAGGTATAAATCGTTTTTGATTTTTATATGGGACACATGAAAATTATTTGATTTAGCACTATCTATTTTCAGACACTACATAACAATGATATTCATATGCTTTTACTGGAAATCGATTTTGCAAAAAATTGTGAAAAAACTTTTCTATAAAATATTATCCAATTTTTGTATGGGACATATGAAGTTATTAGGAAAGGTATAAATCGTTTTTGATTTTTATATGGGACACATGAAAATTATTTGATTTAGCACTATCTATTTTCAGACAATACATAACGATGCTATACATATTCTTTTACTGGTAATCGATTTTGCAAAAAATTGCGAAAAAAATTTCTATAAAAGTATTTCCCAATTTTTGTATGGGACACATAGTTTTATTAGGAAAGGAATAATTTTTTTTTTATTTTTATATGGGACATATGAAAACTTTTTGATTTAGCACTATCTATTTTCAGACACTACATAACGATGTTATTCATATGCTTTTACTAGTAATCGATTTTGCAAAAAATTGCCACAAAAAATTTCTATAAAAGTATTTCCAGTTTTTGTATGGGACACATGAAGTTATTAGGAAAGGCATAAATCTATTTAGATTTTTATATGGAACACGTGAAAAATTTTTGATTTGCCACTATCTATTTTCAGACACTATATAAGGATCCTATTCATATGCTTTTACTGGAAGTCGATTTTGCAAAAAATTGCGAAAAAAAATTTCTATAAAAGTATTTCCCAATTTTTGTATGGGACACATGAAGTTATTAGGAAAGGCATAAATCTATTTAGATTTTTATATGGAACACATGAAAAATTTTTGATTTGCCACTATCTATTTTCAGACACTATATAAGGATCCTATTCATATTCTTTTACTGGTAATCGATTTTGCAAAAAATTGCGAAAAAAAATTTCTATAAAAGTATTTCCCAATTTTTGTATGGGACACATAGTTTTATTAGGAAAGGAATAATTTTTTTTTTATTTTTATATGGGACACATGAAAATTATTTTATTTAGCACCATCTATTTTCAGACACTACATAACAATGATATTCATATTCTTTTACTGGTAATCGATTTTGCAAAAAATTGCCAAAAAAAATTTCTATAAAAGTATTTCCCAATATGGGACACATGAAAATTATTTGATTTAGCACTATCTATTTTCAGACACTACATAACGATGCTATTCATATTCTTTTACTGGTAATCGATTTTGCAAAAAATTGCGAAAAAAAATTTCTATAAAAGTATTTCCCAATTTTTGTATGGGACACATGAAGTTATTAGGAAAGGCATAAATCTATTTAGATTTTTATATGGAACACGTGAAAAATTTTTGATTTGCCACTATCTAGTTTCAGACACTATATAAGGATCCTATTCATATGCTTTTACTGGAAATCGATTTTGCAAAAAATTGCGAAAAAAAATTTCTATAAAAGTATTTCCCAATTTTTGTATGGGACACATGAAGTTATTAGGAAAGGCATAAATCTATTTAGATTTTTATATGGAACACATGAAAAATTTTTTATTTGCCACTATCTATTTTCCGACACTATATAAGGATCCTATTCATATTCTTTTACTGGTAATCGATTTTGCAAAAAATTGCCAAAAAAAATTTCTATAAAAGTATTTCCCAATTTTTGTATGGAACACATGAAGTTATTAGGAAAGGCATAAATCTTTTTAGATTTTTATATGGGACACATGAAAATTATTTTGTTTTTGCACTACCCATTTTCGAACGATCCTATTCATATGCTTTTCCTGGAAATCGATTTTGCAAAAAAATTGCGAAAAAACTTTTCTATAAAATTATTACCCAATTTTTGTATGGGACATATGAAGTTATTAGGAAAGGCATAAAACTTTTGAGATTTTTATAAGATATACATGAAAAATTTTTGATTTGCCGCTATCTATTTTCAGACATTACTAACGATCCTATTCATATGCTTTTACTGGAAAGCGATTATGCAAAAAATTGCGAACAAAAAATATTTATAAAATTACTTCCCAATTTTTGTATGGGACACATAAACTTATTAGGAAATGCATAAATCTTTTTTCATTTTTATATGGGATACATGAAATTTTTTTGATTTAGCACTATCTATTTTCGGACACTATATAACGATCATATTCATATGCTTTTACTGGAAATCGATTTTGCAAAATATTGCGAACAAAAAATTTCTATAAAATTATTTCCCAATTTTTGTATGGGACACATGAAGTTATTAGGAAAGGCATAAATCTTTTTTGATTTTTATATGGAACACATGAAAAATATTTGATTTGGCACTATCTATTTTCAGATACTACATAACGTTGCTTTTGCTGGAAATCGATTTTACAAACAATTGCGAAAAAAAAATTTCTATAAAATATTTTCCCAATTTTTGTATGGGACATATGAAGTTATTAGGAAAGGTATAAATCTTTTTTGATTTTTATATGGAACACATGAAAAATATTTGATTTGGCACTATTTATTTTCAGATACTACATAACGATCCTATTCATGTGCTTTTGCTGGAAATCGATTTTACAAACAATTGCGAAAAAAAATTTCTATAAAATTTTTTCCCAATTTTTGTATGGGACATATGAAGTTATTAGGAAAGGTATAAATCTTTTTTGATTTTTATATGGAACACATGAAAAATATTTGATTTGGCACTATCTATTTTCAGATACTACATAACGATCCTATTCATGTGCTTTTGCTGGAAATCGATTTTACAAACAATTGCGAAAAAAAAATTCTATAAAATTTTTTCCCAATTTTTGTATGGGACACATAAAACTTTGTTATAAGGAATAGTATAAAGTGTCTCATGCTAATGTACGGGACATATTGATTGCGATATGATTTGGGTATAAATTTTATATCAATAAAATATAAAAATTTCTTATAAGGAAAAGTATAAAGGGTGTCATTGCAAATGTATGGGACATAGTGCTTGGGATATAGTTTTGGTATAAGTTATATGCCAAGAAAAAAAGTGCTCTACCCTTCCACTGGTCGGGTTGCAGAACACCTATAGGGGGTAGTGGTTGTCTGAGCGATGCCAACTCAGACACCAGATATGATTTTATAAGACTTCCTTATAAATCATAATTATTCATGTGCATCTACCCCTCGCATGGGTGCACGGCTTTATACTATGCTTATAAAAGTCGATGTACCTGTGCGCACATATGGCTTAACACGGGAGCCATAAAATAAGACCTTTTTGTTGAATTATAAATTAGCAAGGTCTTATAAGGAATAGTATAAAGTGTCTCATGCTAATGTATGGGACATATGATTTCGATATGATTTGAGTATAAATTTTATATCAATAAAATGTAAAAATGTCTTATAAGGAAAAGTATAAAGTGTCTCATGCTAATGTATGGGACACAGTGCTTGGGATATAGTTTTGGTATAAGTTATATGCCAAGAAAAAAAGTGCTTTACCCTTCCACTGGTCGGGTTGCAGAACACCTATAGGGGGTAGTGGTTGTCTGAGCGATGCCAACTCAGACACCAGATATGATTTTATAAGACTTCCTTATAAATCATAATTATTCATGTGCATCTACCCCTCGCATGGGTGCACGACTTTATACTATGCTTATAAAAGTCGATGTACCTGTGCGCACATATGGCTTAACACGGGAGCCATAAAATAAGACCTTTTTGTTGAATTATAAATTAGCAAGGTCTTATAAGGAATAGTATAAAGTGTCTCATGCTAATGTATGGGACATATTATTTCGATATGATTTGAGTATAAATTTTATATCAATAAAATGTAAAAATGTCTTATAAGGAAAAGTATAAAGTGTCTCATGCTAATGTATGGGACACAGTGCTTGGGATATAGTTTTGGTATAAGTTATATGCCAAGAAAAAAAGTGCTTTACCCTTCCACTGGTCGGGTTGCAGAACACCTATAGGGGGTAGTGGTTGTCTGAGCGATGCCAACTCAGACACCAGATATGATTTTATAAGACTTCCTTATAAATCATAATTATTCATGTGCATCTACCCCTCGCATGGGTGCACGACTTTATACTATGCTTATAAAAGTCGATGTACCTGTGCGCACATATGGCTTAACACGGGAGCCATAAAATAAGACCTTTTTGTTGAATTATAAATTAGCAAGGTCTTATAAGGAATAGTATAAAGTGTCTCATGCTAATGTATGGGACATATGATTTCGATATGATTTGAGTATAAATTTTATATCAATAAAATGTAAAAATGTCTTATAAGGAAAAGTATAAAGTGTCTCATGCTAATGTATGGGACACAGTGCTTGGGATATAGTTTTGGTATAAGTTATATGCCAAGAAAAAAAGTGCTTTACCCTTCCACTGGTCGGGTTGCAGAACACCTATAGGGGGTAGTGGTTGTCTGAGCGATGCCAACTCAGACACCAGATATGATTTTATAAGACTTCCTTATAAATCATAATTATTCATGTGCATCTACCCCTCGCATGGGTGCACGACTTTATACTATGCTTATAAAAGTCGATGTACCTGTGCGCACATATGGCTTAACACGGGAGCCATAAAATAAGACCTTTTTGTTGAATTATAAATTAGCAAGGTCTTATAAGGAATAGTATAAAGTGTCTCATGCTAATGTATGGGACATATGATTTCGATATGATTTGAGTATAAATTTTATATCAATAAAATGTAAAAATGTCTTATAAGGAAAAGTATAAAGTGTCTCATGCTAATGTATGGGACACAGTGCTTGGGATATAGTTTTGGTATAAGTTATATGCCAAGAAAAAAAGTGCTTTACCCTTCCACTGGTCGGGTTGCAGAACACCTATAGGGGGTAGTGGTTGTCTGAGCGATGCCAACTCAGACACCAGATATGATTTTATAAGACTTCCTTATAAATCATAATTATTCATGTGCATCTACCCCTCGCATGGGTGCACGACTTTATACTATGCTTATAAAAGTCGATGTACCTGTGCGCACATATGGCTTAACACGGGAGCCATAAAATAAGACCTTTTTGTTGAATTATAAATTAGCAAGGTCTTATAAGGAATAGTATAAAGTGTCTCATGCTAATGTATGGGACATATGATTTCGATATGATTTGAGTATAAATTTTATATCAATAAAATGTAAAAATGTCTTATAAGGAAAAGTATAAAGTGTCTCATGCTAATGTATGGGACACAGTGCTTGGGATATAGTTTTGGTATAAGTTATATGCCAAGAAAAAAAGTGCTTTACCCTTCCACTGGTCGGGTTGCAGAACACCTATAGGGGGTAGTGGTTGTCTGAGCGATGCCAACTCAGACACCAGATATGATTTTATAAGACTTCCTTATAAATCATAATTATTCATGTGCATCTACCCCTCGCATGGGTGCACGACTTTATACTATGCTTATAAAAGTCGATGTACCTGTGCGCACATATGGCTTAACACGGGAGCCATAAAATAAGACCTTTTTGTTGAATTATAAATTAGCAAGGTCTTATAAGGAATAGTATAAAGTGTCTCATGCTAATGTATGGGACATATGATTTCGATATGATTTGAGTATAAATTTTATATCAATAAAATGTAAAAATGTCTTATAAGGAAAAGTATAAAGTGTCTCATGCTAATGTATGGGACACAGTGCTTGGGATATAGTTTTGGTATAAGTTATATGCCAAGAAAAAAAGTGCTTTACCCTTCCACTGGTCGGGTTGCAGAACACCTATAGGGGGTAGTGGTTGTCTGAGCGATGCCAACTCAGACACCAGATATGATTTTATAAGACTTCCTTATAAATCATAATTATTCATGTGCATCTACCCCTCGCATGGGTGCACGACTTTATACTATGCTTATAAAAGTCGATGTACCTGTGCGCACATATGGCTTAACACGGGAGCCATAAAATAAGACCTTTTTGTTGAATTATAAATTAGCAAGGTCTTATAAGGAATAGTATAAAGTGTCTCATGCTAATGTATGGGACATATGATTTCGATATGATTTGAGTATAAATTTTATATCAATAAAATGTAAAAATGTCTTATAAGGAAAAGTATAAAGTGTCTCATGCTAATGTATGGGACACAGTGCTTGGGATATAGTTTTGGTATAAGTTATATGCCAAGAAAAAAAGTGCTTTACCCTTCCACTGGTCGGGTTGCAGAACACCTATAGGGGGTAGTGGTTGTCTGAGCGATGCCAACTCAGACACCAGATATGATTTTATAAGACTTCCTTATAAATCATAATTATTCATGTGCATCTACCCCTCGCATGGGTGCACGGCTTTATACTATGCTTATAAAAGTCGATGTACCTGTGCGCACATATGGCTTAACACGGGAGCCATAAAATAAGACCTTTTTGTTGAATTATAAATTAGCAAGGTCTTATAAGGAATAGTATAAAGTGTCTCATGCTAATGTATGGGACATATGATTTCGATATGATTTGAGTATAAATTTTATATCAATAAAATGTAAAAATGTCTTATAAGGAAAAGTATAAAGTGTCTCATGCTAATGTATGGGACATTGTGCTTGGGATATAGTTTTGGTATAAGTTATATGCCAAGAAAAAAAGCGCTTTACCCTTCCACTGGTCGGGTTGCAGAACACCTATAGGGGGTAGTGGTTGTCTGAGCGATGCCAACTCAGACACCAGTTATGATTTTATAAGACTTCCTTATAAATCATAATTATTCATGTGCATCTACCCCTCGCATGGGTGCACGGCTTTATACTATGCTTATAAAAGTCGATGTACCTGTGCGCACATATGGCTTAACACGGGAGCCATAAAATAAGACCTTTTTGTTGAATTATAAGTTAGCAAGGTCTTATAAGGAATAGTATATATGTTTCTTAAATAGTTCATATATGCAGATATAAGAGAACGTATATTGATATTATGTTGTAAAAATGATGTATTTAAGAAATTTATAAGTGAATGCGATATTGTCTCATGCTTTAGCATGAGACATTGTTCGGTGAGATGGTTTTCTTCCAAGTCCCGTACCAAAAAAAAAAAAAAATTTACTCTTCCACACTTCAGTCTCCAGACGTACTATAGGGAGTAGTCGGTGTCTGGTGAAAAGATGGAAACCAACAAGACATGATTATATTATAAAGAAATCTTTATAAAATCATGTTTACTTTATGTGCATCTACCCCTGACATGAGTGAAGTAGTTTTATAACATGCTTATAAAAACTAATAGTAACCATGTGCACATTGAAATTCTATATCAGATATACTATATATTAAATTATATATATATCTCTGATCCAAGGGTGCATTATTCTTATAATTTTTGATTATAACGATTAGTAAGTACCCAGAGTGGATATTGTAGAATTTCTAACGAAAGTAGGTTGTGGAATATCAACGCCTTTGTGATATATACTAATACCAATGAAACTTTCTCATAAAAATGCTATTAACAAACTAATAAAATATTTGAAGTGAATGAAAGTAGGTTTGAGTGGATATTGTAGAATTTCTAACGAAAGTAGGTTGTGGAATATCAACGCCTTTGTGATATATACTAATACCAATGAAACTTTCTCATAAAAATGCTATTAACAAACTAATAAAATATTTGAAGTGAATGAAAGTAGGTTTGAGTAATATCAATGTAATGTTACCATACTATGATCTTTCTCATAAATAAAATATTATTAAGAAGAAGATGGTCATTGGATATGTTGATTTTGGCAACATTTTACTACGAGAATGACAAATATATAAATTTTTACTATTTTACCTAGTGCGACCATGATCAATGTTATAATACGATGATCTTAAAATGGTCAAAATTTGTCAGGGGTATCAAAGAAATTTATACTCTTGTCGCCTAAAAATGATATTAAATATCATGCAAAACTAATTTCGCTTTCAACAATAATAAGATTTGTTTTATTTAATAAAACAATCGTTAAATTTACAACATAAAAGAATTAAAAATTCTTTATCAAAAACAATATAAAAGCTTCGAAAAAAATGCTATTAATTTATATATACATATATATAGAAAAGATTTAAAAAAGTAATCAAAGTAATATATATATCTTTATGATATATATATCTTTATTATTTATAATCATTCTTATAAACATTATTCTGGTTGATCCTGCCAGTAGTTATATGCTTGTCTCAAAGATTAAGCCATGCATGTCTAAGTACAAACGAAATTAAAGTGAAACCGCAAAAGGCTCATTATATCAGTTATGGTTTATTAGATCGTAACAGTTACTTGGATAACTGTGGTAATTCTAGAGCTAATACATGCAATTATAAACACGGACCTCTGGGACGTGTGCTTTTATTAGGCTAAAACCAAGCGATACCTTTTATAGGGATCGTTACAATGGTTGAACTCTAGATAATTTGCCGATCGTATGGTCTTGTACCGACGACAGATCTTTCAAATGTCTTCCCTATCAACTATTGATGGTAGTATCTTGGACTACCATGGTTGCAACGGGTAACGGGGAATCAGGGTTCGATTCCGGAGAGGGAGCCTGAGAAACGGCTACCACATCTAAGGAAGGCAGCAGGCGCGTAAATTACCCACTCCCAGTACGGGGAGGTAGTGACGAAAAATAACAATACAGGACTCATATCCGAGGCCCTGTAATTGGAATGAGAACACTTTAAATCCTTTATCAAGGACCCATTAGAGGGAAAGTCTGGTGCCAGCAGCCGCGGTAATTCCAGCTCTAATAGCGTATATTAAAGTTGTTGCGGTTAAAACGTTCGTAGTTGAATTTGTGCTTCATACGGGTAGTACTACTATAATATTGGTGTGTACATTACCTTATGTTATGTGAGCGTATTACCGGTGGAGTTCTTATATATATTGATTCATATCACTTGGATTTAATATATATACCTCCTATTTATACCTGCTTCAGTGCTCTTTACCGAGTGTTGTTGTAGGCCGGTACAATTACTTTGAACAAATTAGAGTGCTTAAAGCAGGCTTCAAATGCCTGAATATTATGTGCATGGAATAATGGAATAAGACCTCTGTTCTACTTTCATTGGTTTTTAGATCAAGAGGTAATGATTAATAGAAGCAGTTGGGGGCATTAGTATTACGACGCGAGAGGTGAAATTCTTGGACCGTCGTAAGACTAACTTAAGCGAAAGCATTTGCCAAAGATGTTTTCATTAATCAAGAACGAAAGTTAGAGGCTCGAAGGCGATCAGATACCGCCCTAGTTCTAACCATAAACGATGCCAGCTAGCAATTGAGTGTAGCTACTATTATGGCTTTCTCAGTCGCTTCCCGGGAAACCAAAGCTTTTGGGCTCCGGGGGAAGTATGGTTGCAAAGCTGAAACTTAAAGGAATTGACGGAAGGGCACCACCAGGAGTGGAGCCTGCGGCTTAATTTGACTCAACACGGGAAAACTTACCAGGTCCGAACATAAATGAGTAAGACAGATTGATAGCTCTTTCTCGAATCTATGGCTGGTGGTGCATGGTCGTTCTTAGTTCGTGGAGTGATTTGTCAGGTTAATTCCGTTAACGAACGAGATTCAAATATATTAAATAGATGCATTCAGGATTATGATGCTGAAACTTTATATAGCCTTCTTATATGGCCTACATTAACATGTATAAGTATTTGAATGTGTTTATATAGGGTGGAGTCGTACCTGCTTGTTTGTCCCATTAATACGGATACTGGCTTCTTAAATGGACAAATTGCGTCTAGCAATATGAGATTGAGCAATAACAGGTCTGGAATGCCCTTAGATGTCCTGGGCTGCACGCGCGCTACAATGAAAGTATCAACGTGTATTTCCTAGACCGAGAGGTCCGGGTAAACCGCTGAATCACTTTCATGCTTGGGATTGTGCACTGAAACTGTTCACATGAACCTGGAATTCCTAGTAAGTGTGAATCATAAATTCATATTGATTAGGTCCCTGCCCTTTGTACACACCGCCCGTCGCTACTACCGATTGAATTTTTTAATGAGGTCTCCGGACGTGATCGCTGTGACGCCTTTATGGGTGTTACGGTTGCTTTTCGCGGAAGTTGACCAAATTTGAGTATTTAGAGGAAGTAAAAGTCGTAACAAAGTTTCCGTAGGTGAACCTGCGGAAGGATCATTAATGTTATAACATTTAACAAATATTTCTCCACTCTTCCAAACGTTACTGTTGGTATATTCTATCCTGATATCCTTTTAATGGGGATATGCGGAATATAGACGACTAAAGGTCCTTGGAATGTAGAGTTGATCTGATCCACTCTTCCAAACGTTACTGTTGGTATATTCTATCCTGATATCCTTTTAATGGGGATATGCGGAATATAGACGACTAAAGGTCCTTGGAATGTAGAGTTGATCTGATGATGATATATTCTATCCTGAATATATTGCTTATAATCATTTATAAGTAATATGCAGAGTATATTCGTGGGAAGATCACGGAAATGGAAATATTGATCCATCAAAAGTATGATGAGATGTATAGCATATAGTATATGTCATTGGATATGTTTGTTAAGAAAGACGTATTTACAACGAGAATAACAGCTTGCAGAGTTATTTGCATAAAGATTAGTTATTGAATATTGTCTTGTGTATTTATGTCATTGAATATATTTGTTACAGCAGCGGTATGTTTTCAACGATAATAACAATTTGCTCGCATATTGTTATTGAATGTGCCCTTGCTAATGATGTTACATTAATAGAAGTCATTGAATATGGTTGTTATAGCAACAGCATATTTACAACGAGAATGACTATAGATAAGGAAAAGCTTGCATAGGTTGCTTGCTAAATTAGATATCTTATAAAAGTTACATTAATATAAGTCATTGAATATGGTTGTTATAGCAACGGCATATTTACAACGAGAATGACTATAGATAAGGAAAAGCTTGCATAGGTTGCTTGCTTAATTAGATCTTATAATAAAGGTAGTCATTGAATATGTTTGTAACAAGACAAACAGTTTGCAACGAGAATGACTATTATAAGAGGAAAAACTTGCAATTGGTTGCGTGTTAAATGATCTTATAAATAATAACAAAATATTTACAACGAGATTGACTATAAAAACATCATATTTACAACGAGAATGACAATAAAATGCTTGCATAAATTATATATATATATACATATAAATATAAGATTGTTGTACTTAAAAAAGTAAATTATATTACACGCATTGGTAATATTATAATTTATTAAAAGAAGGTAAACAATATATTACATACATTGGTAATACCAAAATTTATTAAGAAAATAAACGATATTACATACATTGGTAATATTAGAAAATTTATTAAGAAAATAAATGGTATTTACATACATTGGTAATATTAGAATTTATTAGTAGCGAAAGGTAAACTATTTTACTTACATTGTAAAATTACAGTTTATTTACACACAGTAAATGAGTTTCTCATAAGAGAAGTTTAGACATTCATCAACAATATAAATGTTCATATTTATATATATATATTTATAAACTTTTAAAATAAACTATATTACTTGAATTGGTAATAGAACAGTTTATAGAAATAAGCTATATTACTCACTTTGGTAATAGTACAGTTTATGGGGTTTAAAAAAAAAAAAACAAATTTTGACATAAAATTATATAAATAAACAAAATTAAAATATACTCTAAGCGGAGGATCACTTGGCTCATGGGTCGATGAAGAACGCAGCAAACTGTGCGTCATCGTGTGAACTGCAGGACACATGAACATCGACATTTTGAACGCATATTGCAGTCCATGCTATACGTACTTTAAAATTTTTTTTTTTATAGTGCTGCATGGACTACATATGGTTGAGGGTTGTAAGACTTTCTTAATTAAGTTGCTTGAAGATATTTTTAATATCTTTTTAAGCACATGTTGTATTATTAAAAAATATTATTTGATATTTTTTATAATATTAATAATAAGGAATAATAATAATTTGCTTTTATCTCTTTGCAGATCAAGTATAAAATTTAATATACTGTGAATAGCGATTTGATTACATTAAAGCATAAAAATTATTATTATAAAGTATATAGAAAAAATAAAAACTTTTTAAACAACCTCAACTCATATGAGATTACTCCCTGAATTTAAGCATATTAATGAGGGAAGGAAAAGAAACTAACTAGGATTTTCTTAGTAGCGGCGAGCGAAAAGAAATTTAGTTCAGCACTGAGTTATTTTGTTGTTTTAACAAATATAAGATGCAGTGTATGGAATATCTATAATCTAGTATGATAAATTAGCAGTCCAAGTCCTTCTTAAATGAGGCCATTTACCCATAGAGGGTGCCAGGCCCGTAGTGACGTTAATGATTACTAGAAGATATTTCTTAAGAGTCGTGTTGCTTGATAGTGCAGCACAAATTGGGTGGTAAACTCCATCTAAAACTAAATATAACCATGAGACCGATAGCAAACAAGTACCGTGAGGGAAAGTTGAAAAGAACTCTGAATAGAGAGTTAAATAGTACGTGAAACTGCTTAGAGGTTAAGCCCGATGAACCTGAATATCTAATATGAAAAATTCATTGTTAATAATACATTAATTTTATTTTAATGTAATAATAATGTGCAATTTTTTCATATAAGGACATTGTAATCTGTTAATATGATCGATAATAGAAAAATTTATCAGAAGTATCAGTTTTGCAAAGTTTATGTTTTATTATATAAAAAATTTATTTTTTGATAATTAACATAAAATGCATATATGGTTACAGATAAATTATTGACAGATTTTTATTATATATAGCGCTTACACATACATTATATATGTGTTATAGTAATTAAATTAAATTTTTTAATTTTTTTATTATATGCGTTAATATGATTAACAATGCTATAGATTTAGGATACCTTCGGGACCCGTCTTGAAACACGGACCAAGGAGTCTAACATGTGTGCAAGTCATTGGGTATATAAAACCTAAAGGCGTAATTAACTTAACTGTTTAATTTAATGGGATCATATATATATTATTAATATTATATATTCCATCCCGGGGCGTTCTATACAGTTATGCATTTTAATATAAATTTTTTTTTAAAGGATATATTATATATGCCTCTAACTAGAGCGTACCTTGAGCATATATGTTGTCACCCGAAAGATGATGAACTATACCTGATCAGGTTGAAGTCAGGGGAAACCCTGATGGAGGACCGAAGCAGTTCTGACGTGCAAATCGATTGTCAGAATTGGGTATAGGGGCGATAGACCTATCGAATCATCTAGTAGCTGGTTCCCTCCGAAGTTTCCCTCAGGATAGCTGGTGCATTTAAATATTATTTAAAATAATCTTATCTGGTAAAGCGAATGATTAGAGGCATTAGGGCCGAAACGACCTTAACCTATTCTCAAACTTTAAATGGGTAAGAACCTCACCTTTCTTGATATGAAGGTTGAGGTTATGATATATTGTGCCCAGTGGGCCACTTTTGGTAAGCAGAACTGGCGCTGTGGGATGAACCAAACGTAATGTTAAGGCGCCAAAATTAACAACTCATACTGATACCATGAAAGGCGTTGGTTGCTTAAAACAGCAGGACGGTGGACATGGAAGTCGTAATCCGCTAAGGAGTGTGTAACAACTCACCTGCCGAAGCAACTAGCCCTTAAAATGGATGGCGCTCAAGTTGTATGCCTATACATTACCGCTGAAATATATGATTTATAAATTATATAATT